>CAUYQG010042047.1:0-36788 GCA_963574415.1 Tarsius wallacei
TGATTAAGAATCACTTTGGGACCTGGCTAAAATTTAAACTAAGCAGTAAATCAGAAAAGTGATGCTGATTAAGCATATCTAAGTTATGACCCAGGAACCTGTATTTTTATCTCTCTTCTCTCAGTAATTTTTATACTCACCAGAGACTAAAAACTACCATTTTAGAAAGCGGATGAGATGATGCCAAATTATTTCAGGAGAGAGAAGAAATGCTTAATAACAGACAACACTTTCAAAGTTTGTATAGTATCTTATGAAAATACTAAATATTCAAAAATAACTAAATGAACTAAAAGTATTAGCTCATTTAACATGCACAATAAATTTTTAAAGATTAGAACTGACATTATCTTTATTTTATATATGAGAAAATTATTCCTGAAATGTTTAAAATGACTTGTCCAAGGGCACACAATGATTAAGTGACATAGCCAATACTGGATCAAGCAATCTCTTGCTAAAGCCACCTGTGTCCGTGTTTTGAAAAGCTATAATACCTGCTAGCAAATTAAGATAAAAGTTCCAAAGAGGAGCTAGAAAGGCGTTGAGGCAGTGCCACAGGGAAATGTTCCCGATTCCTTGTCAGTAGCTGGGAATGACGAGAAAGCTTCATGTTTGCCTCAATATTGACCACTGGTCCTTTGATCTATGTTGTAGAAATGGACGAAGTTTAATATTAAAATATATGATGGGTATACATAGATCAGAATATAGTATTTTGTGGAGAGAAAACAATACAAGAAACCGCAATGTTTTTAAAACCCGCTTTATTTAGATTATATTATAGTTTTAACTGTTATAAAAATAAGATAAAATAGAGTGCACATGACAGAAACCTGCCACCGTGTGGAGCAAGGAGCAGAAGTAAATGCCTTTCCTTCTCACGGAATGATCAATATTGAATCGCAGAAAGAGCTTGAGAACAGAGGGTCAGAAAAGAGCTTCAGAACAACAAAAAAACCCCAGAAATTATAGAAAGGGAAGAGATGCCTGTCACAAAAGACAAAATATCAACAATAACAAAAATATAGGCGACCGTTAGAATGCTAAAGAGACAATGCCCCAAAAAAGCAGCTATCAGAGAACAAATAATGGAAACATTCCAGAGTGACTAGTCTCAGATCACAACCACAGAAATCAGAGATTGGATGTGTATGACAAAATAGAATGGGAAACAGGAGAAGCTGGAAGCAAAACTAACTGAAGTTGTACAGGAAGTAAAAGGGGAGGTGGAAAAAAAAAAAAGCCCACTTAAAAATAATGGAAATGAAAAACTCCTTTCTGGAAATTAAGAACATAGTATTATAACAAGCATAGGGGGCAGGGTCAACCAGGCAGAAGTAAGAATCTCAGAGCTCAAAGACCAGAATATGAAATTAACCCAGTCTGTGAGGAAACAGAAAAATAGCTCAAAACAAAGGAGTAGAGCCTCTGAGAGACTTGGACTATATCAGGAAGTTGAATCTATGCTTGATTTGTATCCCTGAAGCAGAAAGGAAAATGGAGAACACCATGGAACAAGTATTTCATGAGGTAATCCTAGAAAATATCCCCTATCTCCCTAGAGAGGTGACCATTCAAGTCCAAGAGATTCAGAGAACCTCTGCAAGGTATCACCTGAGAAAACTATTCCCAATGCACATAGTAATCTGCTTCCACAAAATAAGCATGAAAAGAAAAATATTTTAAAGGCAGTGAGAGAGAAAGATCAGAATACCTACCAGGTACAACCCATTGGAATCCATTCTGGCTTATCTGCACAAACACTACAAGCCAGAAGGGACTGGAGTTCAATTGTCAACAGAATGGGAAAAAAAATTGCAAATCTTTCATCTGACATCAAAAATGGATAAAGACCTAAATGTAAAACCTCAAACTATAAGAATCCTAGGGGAAAACATAAAAACATCTTTATCCACATAGGAGTAGGCAAATACCCAAAAGCGAATGCCATAAAAGTTAAGATAGACAAGTGGAACCTCATCAAACAGAAAATCTTTTGCACTGTAAAAGAAGTCATCAAGAGAGTAAAGAGACAATCACAGAATGGGAAAAAAAATTGCGAATCTTTCATCTGACAAAGGCCTAAAAACCAAGGTATATAAGGAAATAAAATGAAATGAAAGGAAAACAAACAAACAACCAAAAACCATTAAAAAGTGGTTGAAGGACAAGAACAGACACTTCTCAAAAGAAGACATATAAGCAGCCAACAGACATATGAAAAAATGCTCAGCCTCATTAATCATCAGAAAAATACAAATCGAAACTACAGTGGGCTACTACCTAACTCCAGTCAGGACTATCATTAATAAATCAAAAAGTCACAGACACTGGCACACATGCACAGAAAAGGGATCACTTTTACACTGTTGGTGAGGGTGCAATCTAGTTCAGCCTCTATGGAAAGCAGTGTGGTGATTACTAAAAGAACTAAAAAATTGACCATCCGTACAATCCAGCAATCCCTCTCCTGGAAATATACCAAGAGAAATATAAGTCACTCTATCAAAAAGAAACATGCACAGATATCATTATTGCTACCCTATTCACAATAGCAAAACATAAAAACAACCTTACTGTCCAATGAAAGTGGACTGGATAAAGAATATATTATACATAGACATGATAGATAATTACTCAGCCATAATTAAGAGCAAAATCATGGACTTCGCTGCAAATTGATGGAGTTGGAGACCATCATACTAAGTGCTCAATCGCAGAAACAAAGAACTGAATACTACATGTTCTCATTCATAAGTGGACCCTGAATATTAGTCACATTGGCACAAAGGAGGGATTGGCAGTCTCTGGTCACTGCTTTGGGAGTAAGGGAATAAGCAGGATGGGAGCATATGACAACACAAAGGGTAACTGGTCCACTACCAGGAGGAGTGAGGGCCACATAGAAGCCCAAACTCCACCTTTGTGCAATCTACTTATGTAGTTAATCCTCATTTGTACCCCACATCTTTATAATAAATTTAAAAAACAATAAATGGTTTGGGAAAACATCAGAGTAGGTTAGGTTATGCTGAAATAACTGTTAATAAGCAAAAATTAAGGTATCAGCCGGGCTCGGTGGCTCAGCCTGTAATCCCGTGCCTTGGGAGGCTGAGGTGAGTGGATTGCCTGAGCCCACGGGTTGGAGACCTGCCTGGGCAGGCGAAACCTCATCTCTACAATAAATCAAAAAATCAGCCGGGCCTGGTAGCGCGCGCCTGTAGTTCCAGCTACTTGGAAGGCTGAGGTGGAAGGATCCCTGGAGCCCAGCAAATCGAGGCTGCGGTGGCCGGAAGCGGCCACTGCACTCCAGTCTGGGTGATGGAGTGAGACGCCAACTCAAAAAAAATAAAAAAATAAATAAATAAAATAAAATAAATAAGGTATCAGTGAGCAATTTAAATTATTAAAAATGTGTTTTTTTCACTCATACCCCATGTCCTTTGCAGGTTAGCTGGTTTCAGCTGACAGATGCTCTTCTCTGCGACCTGAAGTTCCAAAAATCTCACATATCCAAGGCAGATAAAAGAGACACAGTGAACCTCCCACTGTCAGAATTTTTTATCCAGGGAAGGCATACATTTCTTTGCTTATGTTTCATGTCAAATGAGTCACATGATTATACTTAATTTCAAAGATGCAAAGAAATTTAATCATGCTCTATGTCAGAAAAAATTGGAAATCAGAAGTGTTTGGTTTAGGGTTTCCTCCTCTGGTCACCAAGCATTCAGTTCATTCTTCAAATGTAAGGCACAAATGCAGAATCTGAAAAAACCCAGTTTTAAGTCATGAGTCTGGAATCTCTGGTTGTTCAGGATAGTATCCTTATCAGTAGGTGATGTCGATGTGTCTACAGTATATGTGTTTTCTCTTCATTCAGAAATTGAAGATATAAAAACTAACCCATCTCTTTTCAAACACCCAATAGAAAGTGATGCAATGTTGGGAAAAGGAAAGCCTAATCAAAATATATACTTTCATTCAGAATAATGAATAAATAAATATAATGTAAGAGACTCCACAACTCTGTGTGTGTGTGTATGTGTGTGTGTACACTCAGCTATCAAATACATATTTATTCCTAGAAGACATATCATATATCAACAGAGATGTCCAAATATTTCACTGAATGACCATCTTTAAATTCTGGAAGAATTATAGCTAAATTTATCCTCCAGATGCCAATAAAATTATTTATGCCATTGAAAGTACAACTTTTGTTTCTTTTCCAGATTCTTGGTAAGGATAATGAGCAAATCTAACGCTAACATTTAAGGGCAATTCCTCATCAGTATTAGAAAAGAGTTGTTTGTGTATCTGTCACATGCTTCTCTTTTTTTCCTGCTGTCTCCACTATTTTTACTGTTGATTTTATACACTCCCAGTCATCTCCTAATGATTGTGGGCACCGTCTATTTGATAAGATGCTGTGACATCCACCTAAGCGATGTTAGAAACAAAAAAAGATGAAACAAAACAGACTTCAATTTGTATTTTATTACCCAACATTTTTAGAATATATTATATTCACTACATGGAAATAAAACACAAGAAGGGGAATTTTGAAAATCTGCTAATATGAGTTTCCTAGACTGTTCATGACATTTCATGTTAGTAGAGGCTTATCTTTCCCAGGATTTATTACTTCTTTCTTATAAATACATGTTCCATGTATGAGTCATTTAGCCAAAAATAGCATTCCGTAGAGTCAAATAGCAGTATTTGGCATTTCGTTCATTAAATAAGTGTCTGGGTAGCAGGGTAGAAAAATTCAGGCATACGAAATTCACACAGCAGCTCAGAATAGGTGTTACTTTCACATAAATTGACTTTTGGGTCTAACCACTGTGAGTCACACATATAATTTTTAATCTTATTTTTCAAAGGCAAATCATTAATTGTAAAGAAAATGAAAAGTAGCATCTTTTGAAAGATTCCATAGTTTTTAATGACACCTGATAAGGTACAATGAATATAAGCATTCATTATCTTATTCAGAGCAGTAAGATTTTTTTTCTTTACCCTTCAAATTGTGCTTACCACAAGCCTATGGTAGTTAATAGTCTAGAGCATTCCTGAGCTACCAGTTTAGGTTCCTAATGACTCTTCATAAGTTCACTGGACTGAAATGTACTATTACGCACATATTTATATAAAATTAGCAACAATATTTTAGATGTTTATGATGGGTAAGGGTAGTTTTGATTCTACATTTCTTCTTTTTAATTGCAATAATTATATCTTGAATATTTCTAATATTCCATTGAGTTTTTAGCATATATAATTTTTATAGTTCTATTTGATATACAATACGATGAAAATATGTGAAGTACATAATTGTTAAGTTTTGATGTGTGGTGAGGTCTGTGGAACCATCACTACTATCAAAAATACTAGCTCAGAAATCTCTCTGAAAAATCCTTGAAATACAAACAATTACAGTTAAACCTCAATAAAATGAAAGTCACTAGTAGTGTTCATCATCAATGATGTTTCATGGACCCAAATTTTCAGTGTGATAAATAACACATGACTTAAGCATACACTATCACTGAAAGATGAATGAAAATTGTCTATGACTAATATACTTAACTTGAAAGCGTTACAAAATTGTATAGGTAAGAAAAATCATAATAATTTTGAGATAGATCATTTAAACATTTGGCCCTAACTCAAATATGCCTCTCCATATGTAACAAAATATCTGTGATTATTTGCTTTCAATGGTAATTGTGCAGAGTTGTAAGCACCTAACATTACATGGAAATAAAATTTTAAAAATTGCACCTTTGTATTTCTCCATTGACATTACTAATTTAATATTCTAATATCTTACTCAATAACTTATTTTATTTCTTACCCTTTTTTCATGATTTACATGTTACAATTATTTCCATTGTAACAAAAATATTTTGAATTTTGCTTTCCCCAAAAACCCATGAACTGAAGTGAGTATTGTTATCTAAATTTAAAATTTAAGGAAGGACAAATTGCTTTTTTAAAAAAAATGTTGACAATGAAATATAAACATACAAAAAATGCCAACATCTTGAAGTTACCATCCCAGATCACAATGATTATTATTTTTGGAAATAAATAATATGAAATACTGACTATTGCTTACCAATATGTTATAATAGCTCAAAATCCCCCAGTTTGCTATAAACCAATTAAGAGAAATAAGTTCATCAATGGGTCTATTACCCGAATATGAAAGCAAATAGATTCTAAGTTCACAATGATCTCTCTTCACTGAGCTCGTTTTCTCTTACTACTTACTTTTGAGAAATGTAGCTAAAATAGTTATTAATACAGGAATACAGTATATTAATATATAATAGGATAGGGATATAACAAATTATAGTCTTTTAAGTGAGTAAGATGGCTTTGTATAAATTATTATGAAATGTGTCAATTATATGTTAAGTGAAAAAGTTTTCAAAAAGTCATGTACTGCATTTTGCAAAAAGAAAACAGATTAAATATTTCACACCTGCTGTTTTGTATGGATGGAATATGTAAGTCCTATAAAGGCAAGAGGTGCATATTTCACTGTTAACCATTATTTTTCAATCCTATCTGGACCATAGTGAGGTCTTGTAAAGTTGGATGTATTTTGGAGACAAAGGGAACGACTAGTAAGGAAAACCTACATTCCTACATCCTCATCTTCTGTTTGGTTTTGATTTTTTAACAATCATTTTACTTTGATAGTGATAAAATGCAATTACTTAAAACTATAAAGAACTACTCATTCTTTTTAAGAAGGTGATGTGTGTTTAGTTTTGTCAATAGAGGCCTCTGTTACATCTTTATTTACTTAATTGCATCAACTCTATGTCTAATGATTTTGACTTTCAAATGTTGGACACCTAGGTTATATACATCATCTTTTATTGTCTTTCTTAACTGGCATTAACACATTAATACATTTATTTTTAATAACCTCACTAATTGTAGCCTCTACATTTAATTTACTAATCCACATGGATTCTATCTGTGTATATATTACTAACTAGAATTGTTTCACTATTTCACACATAATGTGCACATTTCCCAAAACAATCTTTTCTCCTCTCTCTCTTTCTCTCTCCGTCTCATCTCTTTACTTTTTTCTTGACTTTGAAGTACGTCTTTGTACCCAGTCAGCAACTCTGCTTTTTTTTTGAATGTTTACAAAACTCTTCATAAGAATGCATTTTGCTGTGTAAAAAGGCATGTACAGAGTTACATAAAACTTGTCTTACAGTATTTTTTGGAGTTACAATAAACTTATGAAAAACTTAGAAATAATTAACATCCTTATAATATTTTTTCTATCCAAGAGCATGTAACTCCTCTAGTTATTAAAATTGCATGTTTACTTTTAAATATGATTTAAAACTTTCACTGTAGAGATAGAAACATCTTAAACTTGATTTTATTTGTATATTTTAAGCTTTAGCTATTTTACAGCATTTTCACTACTCTTACTGTTTTTTAACATTTAATTATATAAATTATTTATATTGGTGTTTAAGAGAATTGGTAATGATTTTATATCAAAAAATGTTAGAATTTATTTTACTAAGATGCTAATATCACTTACTATACAAATTTTATATTCTATTTTTATGTAAATATTTATATCATTTCTGTCTAGTTATAACTCCTAACTTTGCTTCATATTTTTACGTCTGTTATTTATTTTGTTTTGCTTGGTTGTTTTTTCCCTGATGTACAAAAGGAATGTTTGTACAATATCTCCATTAAGGATAATAGTTGCTACAGATTTTTTAAAGTTCTGTCTTAAATAAAGAATTTTTCTTTAATTCATAGTTTGCTAAGTCTTTGAAAAACCATAATTGAGGTTTAACACCATCAAATATTAATCCTTCTTCTATTGATATAATTCAAGTGATTTTCTTTCCCATTAGCCTATTAATTTAGTTAAACATAAAGCATTGTTTTAACACATCACTGGATTCAGTTAGCTAATAATTTATTATGTTCATACCTATTTATAACTGATAGGCTCTTTTACTGCCCCTCAAACTAGTTTTATAATTAAGCTTCTATATTTTTTTTAAATGAGAAACAAAGAACTTTCTTATTTATGTTTCTGTTGGGTTGCATAAGAAAATAATGATCTGTTTCTTAAAAGTTCAAAAGACCACACCTACAAAAATATCTGCAACTTGATTTTTCTCCTATTCTCTTCTTCCTCCTTTTCTCTTCTTCTACCTTTCTAAAGAAAGACATATGACTTATACTTTTCTAATATTTATTGACATATCTGCATTTCTGTTTTGTAATAGCCCATTTTTTATATAGTACACTGTGATGGTAAATTTTAGGTGTCAGCTTTGAGTGAATTAAGGGATACCCAAAACGTTTATGAAGTACACTTTTTGGGTTTGTCTGTGAAGGTGTTTCCAGAGGAGACATGTGTGTGAGTTTGAGTGGACTAGGTGATCAAGATCCTTCCTCATTATGGGCAGGCGCCATACAATCTGCTGGGGTCCAGAAAGAACAAAACAGAAAAGATGAATGTTGTAACCTACTGGAACCGGAACACATTCTTCCTCTGCTATCCTTGGACAAATGAACTCCAGCTTCCCTGGTCTTTGAACGCGAGAATTCACACCAGCCGCTCCCCTCCCTACCCTTGTGCTCTTAGTCCTTCAGCCTGGGACTGAGGGTCGCAGCATCAATTTTCCTTTCTCTGAGGATTACAAGCTTGGAAAGACACTACCCGCATCCCAAGGACTTCAGTTAACACATGGCCTGTCGTAGCACTTCTGAGCCTCCATGATTGCATAATTGCAATTCCCTTAACAAACTCCATCCCATATATTTTATATATGTCTTACTAGTTTCATTTCTCTTGAGAACCCTGACTAGTACACACTTTTGTAAGAACTTTATGCCTCACTTTTTATTCTTTTATTATTTGGAATAGCTTTCGCTCCAAAGATATTTTCCCTTTTACTTCACATTTTGTGTGTTTTATTAATATTATTTTACTTGACAAAAATCACAAGTATGTAGTACATTTAGGAGGTGCGAAGCAGTGTTGGGATATAAAACACAATGTGGAATGAGTAAATCAATCCAATTAATATGTCATTTACCCTACTTGCTTATCATGTTTTATGTTAAGACATTTGAAATGTACTGTCTACATTATTTTGAAGTGTACTTTGCCTTCTAATTGACCATAGTTGCCGTGTGGTAGAAAAGATCGAAAAATTTCTTCCCCCTGTTTATCTGAAACATTTTCCCCCTTTGATTAATTACTCCCACACTCTAACTTCTTCCATCCCCAATCCCGGGTAACCATCATTCTACTCCCTACTTCTATGAGAAGTTTGGTTTGTTGAGACTATGCATATAAGTGAGTTCATGCAGCATTTGTCTTCCTGTGCCTGGAATATTTCACTTACTATCAAGTCCTCCAGATTCATCTGTGATGTCACAAATGACAGAATTTCCCTTTATTCCTGAGTATTATTCCCTTGTGTATATACACCACATTTTCTTAAACTGTTCATTCACTAATGAACACTTGGGTTGATTCTATATCTTGGTTATTGTGAAAATGGGAGTGCAGTGAAAATGGCAGTGCTTCTGTCTTTTTGACATATTAATTTAAATTCCTTTGGATACATATCTTACAGTGGGATTGCTGGATCATATGACGACAGTTCTATTTTTAGTTTTTGAAGAACTTCCACACCACGTTGAACAGTGGCTGTATTTACATTTGTAGCAACGATGAAGAAATCTTCCCTTTTCTCTGTATTCTCACTGACTCTTATCATTCATCTTTTTGATAAGAGTCATTTTATCAGTGATATCTGCTTTCAGTTTTAATTTTGATTCCCTTAAAAATTAGTGATGCTGAACATTTTTTTATGAGCATGTGGGTCAGTTGCGTGCCTTCTAAAAAATGTCTGTTCAGAGCTTTTGCCCATTTTTTTCAAAAATGGTTATTTATTTTCTTGCTCTTGAGTTGAGTTTCCTATGTGTTTTGGATATTTACCCCCTGTAAGATATAAGACTTACAAATATTTTCTTGCATTCTGGATTGTCTCTTAACTTTGTCAAATGTTTGTTTTGCCATGCAGAAACTTTGTAGTTTGAGGCAATTATATGTTTAATAAACAATTTGCCCATTTTTTTGCTTTTGTTGCCTGTACTTTTATATACATATTTTTTTTAAAAAAAAATTTTCCAGACCAATGTCATGGAAATTTTCTCCTATATTTTGTCCATTTTCTGCTGCTGTAGCAGAATACTACAGACTTTGTAATTTATTGGGGAAAAAAAAGAAAGAAAAAACAAAAGAATGAATGGGGAAAAAGATGATTTGTTTTATAGTTTTGGAGATTGGGAAGTCCAAGAACATGACACTTTTAGCACTTTGAATATATTGTCCCACTCTCTCCTGGCTTGCAGAGTTTCTGAAGAGAAATCTAGTAACAGCTGTACTGGGACTCCCTGGAGTGCCATAGGTTTCCCATTTCTTACTGCTTTGAAATATGTCTTTGACTGATTTTTGATAGTTTGAAGCTAATGTACCCTGGTGGACTCCTTTTTGGGTTGAATTTCACTGGAGGCCTCTTAACTTTCTGTGCCTGAACGCTGTCATCTTTTTTTCAGATTTGAGAAATCTTAGCTCCTTTCCTTAATGTGCTTTCTGGGTCTTTATCTCTATATTCTTCTTCCTGAATGCCTCATATGAAAACTAGGTCTCTTTTTGTCCTATAATTTTCATAAACCTTCTTTGTTATTTTTCAATTCTTCCTTTTTTGTTGTTTTCTTGCTCCTCTGACAATAATTTCAAATGCCTTGTCTTTGAGTCCATTTATGTTTTTTAAATTTCAAAAACAGTTTATTGGGGTGCAAATACACCCAGTAGTAAAATTGCTGGATCACATGGTGATTCTAGTTTTAATTTTTAATTTTTTTTGGAACCTCCATACTCTTTTCCATAATGGCTATACCAGTCAAGTACACTGATTCTTTCTTCATCTTCATCAAATCAGCTGTTGAAGCTTTTTATTGTTTTTTTAAAAATTATATTTCTTGTATTATATTTCTATTTGCATTATTTATTTGTTAAATTTCATACTTTGATCATGAATTGTATTCTAGCATTTATTATATTTCCATTGGTATTTTCATGGAGTACCCTGAAGCTCTTTAAAAGGATTATTTTGAATACTTTGTCAAGCAATTCATAGCTCTCAATTTCTTCAAACTTTCATAGCTCTCAATTTCTTCTTGGAGCTTTATCATCAGTTACTTCTGGTAGTAATAGGATTGTGGGTAGATTCTAGGGATTTGAGATTAGCTGATGAGCATCATCATTTACGGCTGCTGCCACATACTACTCCTCTAATCAGAAAATTTCATTTAAATTTTTTAAAACAAATACATTTTTTAAGTTACATGTTATTTAACTTGTAATTATCAAAAGGGGAATTTTCCAAAGAGGAGAGGGCAGTGGATAGTCAATTGTCAGCACCTGTTTTCATCAGTTACTTTTCTCAGGAGAGACTTAACCATCCTTTGACGTTATGCATTTATTCTTCCTCGCATGGGTATGCTGCTTATTTCCAGCTCAGAATGGTGGGAAAGATAATGTCTCTTCCAAGAACAGAAATTTAATATTTTTTCCAAGATAGCCTTCTGAGAAGCTTACCACCAAACATTCCTAACTACTGAAACATAACTCTTCTTTCATATCGGTTAAAAGAAATACAGTCTTTACGAGGACTTCTAACTGTTATATACCGTCACATAGGTTTACGTTTAGTTATCTTTTCTATAGTTTCTACAGAGTAAATTATAATGGAAAGAGCCATCAGTTTGTCATTTCTCCAGGAAGTAAAAGTAACACCCTATGCTTAATTTCACAGTGCTCTTTTGTCAGCATTTTTTGTAAATTTACTTTTGTAGACAAGCAGAAGATATAATTTCTTTATATAAATAGCATATATTTTAAAAGTATTAGCAGCCTCTAATTTATATGCTCTAAACTATAGCTAGTAAATTAATTCAGGAAACAACCATCCTTGCAGCCATTAATAATTCACATTATTCTAATTAAATGCATGCATACATGTGTCTATATTCCTTGCAATAACTTGTGAATACAAGCATAACATCAACTGAATTATGCACTCATAAAAGAGTTATAAAATTTTTATTTCCTTAAAATTTCTCTCTGTTAAGATGGTAGAGTATTCCCTAAGAACTCAAAGTAGATGACTGCAAATATCTAAGGAAGTAGGAAAGAAAACACAATTTTCACTTCAAGTAGATACTCAGTCAGTTTTATTCTTAATTCTATCTAGAATCAAGCTATTTTTTCTTGTATCACTATTTCTCTTTTCTTTATAAACCACACTATTAATTGATGTGACAGAGATAATAAAAGCCAGAAACAATAAACCCTCATATATATTTGCAATTTGTGGTTTCTATATATCATAAAATTTCATTTCATTCTATGTAATGACCAACTTGTAATTCTAAAATATTTTATTTGTTATTTTACATAGATTAAACAGAAAGAACATATAATCTTTATGAATGCAGTACAATTCATCTCTACATCCTGATCCCAAACCATTTATTCATCATGTAAGAGTGAGCAAATTATACATAAATATATTTAATTTAAATATAAATAATTTAATAAGAGGATATGATTTAAATAAAATATAGTGACAATTATAAACAGTGAACATTTTATCTATGTATCTACTTTATCTAATAGATAAAGTAAGATAGCTGCATAGCATCGACTTTCACAATATTTTCATTAAATTTGATTCAGGAGACACAGCTTCATACATAAAGTTGACAAACAGCAATTCAAAATTGGAACAAGTGTTTAGATGATTTTTTTCTTCGGTCACTGACTTTCCCTGATCCAATATAATACTTGGGAACTTATACATGTAATTAAAGAGTGATTTATACAGTAAGTACAAGTTAAATACTTAGAAAATTTAAATAATGTCATTGTGTAAAAAGCACTGTTAGTGTTGAATTTGTGCTCATACAAAATGGTCTATAAGACTCTTTCCATATGTATCTCAGAGCAGTCTAAATAGGAATTATATCAGAACAATATTAAAGGAAAGTTGCTGACATAAACATCTAAATATATGTCACTTCATTTTCATGTTGTTTTTTGCTTGATGCTATTTCCATTTCAAGAGACAAATTGTGTAACAATAGAGAAGACCAACAACAAGTATATAGTCACTAAATGACAGATTGAAGATGAAGCAACAATACCAACACATTGTATTCTGGGCGCTTTATGTGGATTAACTCATAAAAATATACATCTTTATCCATGTTTTTACAGGCAGTTCAACTCGGAAGATCGTGCTCTTTCCCAGCAGTATATACTGAAGACATTTTGTCTATCTATGAGAACTGGGCTTCTTAACTGGTAACCACTAGCTAAGGTGAGCAATATTGATTTGCTTTGTCTTGTTTATTTGCGTTGTCTTCCGAATGTGTTGGCCCATCACTTATTTTCTAGTTTTTAACTCTCAGTTTTTCTTTGTTGATCTTACTCAGTCCTTTGTAGACACATGTTTGTGTGTGTGTATCTGTGTGGTCTGTGATATGGAGCCAACATGTGTTTCCTTTTTACCTTCCCATTTCTAGATATCATGAACTTCTAATTATTCCAGTTGTCACTATGTAAGGTGACTAACCATTTCATTTTTCCCTATACTAAAAGAGTTTCTTGAATATGTTACTTTTAGTTTTAAAACCAGAAAAGTCTTAGAGAAACTGAAGTGAGGTGGTCACTCCATCGTTATAATTTGCTGTGGATAGCAAGAGGCAGTGAACTTTCCTAACCCAGTTCTTCACATACAGTAATATTTTTGTTTGTTTGTTTTGAAGTTGTGGAATAATTTTATATCTCAAGTATATGTGGAGATGATTTTTGCTATTATCTAAAATCTTTGAAATGAATAAACCTTCCCTCTTGTTTAAAGCTTTGAAGAAAGGAAATTTCATGATTCAGATGCATTCAGAAGTTTTCATACACAGGTTTCTACAATATGGGTTTTATTCTTAAGAGACTTTAAGGGATTTCCTGAAAACTCTTTTCCCATAAAGGCAAATCTTTTTTATAAATCTTCATATAGCGTCCTTAGTTTCCACTTAAGCGTCATGAATGTTAAGTGACACTCCTTTCTAGAGTTGACAAATTATACTAGCTCATTACTTTCTGGTTTTCAACTGGTGAACCATGCATCTTGTACTTAATAACTTCATGCTGAATGATCATCAGCAATAATAAAAGTAGTAATAACAATAATGTAAAATGCATAGGAGTATGTTTTCAGTGATATATAGGGTGAAATATGGATAAAATTTCTCCTACGAAAAACAGCACTTATGCTGGCAGTAACAGCTCTTACAGATATGCAAAAATACCTGCAACGTTGTCTGCATCATTAGATGATGGGCTGTCAGTCCTGCCAGAGTTCATAGGTTTGGACAGAGAAATCACTTTATTTCTGATAAGTTTATTGTATGCACATTGCACAGCTGAAGAGCATTTTAAACTCCCTAATGACTGGAATGACAATTACAATCTGTGATTTATGTCTATGTGTATGTGTATCTACATGATTCTTTCTTATATGTAGTATGTTATTTAAGGGTACATTTAGCAATCGAATTTGCATTCCCATTTCCTCAAGGCTGTAGCTCCCAAAAAATAAAAACAAAAAAATAAAGAAATAAGCACCATGAAACACAATTGTAATCACATGTGTATTTCACTCTCAGCACATAAACATATATTATATAACTTTTCCAGACAAGGCCCCCCTACAGACTCTTAGGAGACCTCCTATGCAAGTATATAATAAATGGGAGGTAAATTTCAAACAAATAGCTTATTTTTATTTTCAATTCAGTCATCCATTATGTAGGTCCATTATGTTTTGGCTCCTATGGTGCTGAGCGCTGCAGGAACAATGAGTTGAGCAGTGCTGACTACCATTCTGATTAGACCAGAAGCTGAGACAGGGTAATTTAAATAGAATAGGCTGGCCAATGACTGGATGGAGGGGGTTGAATGAAGTGAGGAAGTCATTTACAAAATTGGGCAGCATCACAAAGGCAAGATTATCCAGGCTCAAGCCTTCATCCATAGCTCTTGCGGTCCTTCTTGGAATACTGTGGCCATCGCCTGCTGTTAAAACTCACCTTGTTCTCTTGCAGGTTAGCAAATAACGTCTATCTGGAGCCATTACCGTTTGCAATGGTTTCACTAAGGAAAAACCCCACAGAGCTTTAAATAAGAAACTGCACCTGTACTTATCTAATTCTGTCTTCATATAATCTATACTCTGGTAATTGAAAATCAAACAACAACGGTAAGAATGAAGGTTATTTAGGTCCAATAGTTGAGAGCGTGTAGTTTTTTAAAAGCTGTGATTCACGTTGCTGATGGAAGCAGAGATAATTACTGCAGGTATTGGGCAACTTTCTTTGGCTTTTAGAAAGAAGTAGGCCATGACAGAGGACTTGAGGACAAAGTTAGGGATGAATCTTGGAGAGCAAATTTAAACATGTGTAGATTTAATGATCCTGATGGTTCTTTAAAAAGAATGGCCATTCTTGTTGCTGTGACATGAATCTTTAATACAAAGTAAACGCCCATGTGCAAGAGGAAGTGATGTAGTGAGGACTTGGCCTTGAATGTCTCTTCCTTCTCAGAGCAGCTGTGTTGGTTTCATTTCATACAACATTTTATTGAAGTCCAACAATATTGCAGTGAAGTTGGTATTACTATTCATCCTATCCATAAAAATGTGAGGAAATAAAGTGTTATTATATATTTCATAGGTTTAGACAATTGCTGTGTCTTTGAAAATCTCTCTCATTAATTGTCAATGGCATCAAAAACAATGTCACAAATAACAACTTTTATCTTCATCTTCGCAGTTTGGTCAGGTATTTGAAGAATAATTTATCACCATAGATCTAGTAACCATTTTACTTGTCATGACTATTTCACATAATTTCATTTACTAGTCTTATTATAGATCTTTATTATTAAGAAAAATTAAAATTCAAATATGCATAGGATGTCTTTATAATGTTTCAACTAATTTCAAAAGTTATTTTTCTTTTCTCATTTAAATATCCAATTAATGCTACACACTTATTTTGTTAGAAAATGCTGTGGAGCAAAGGCTTTTCTGCTGCTCACTTTTGGTTTCCAGAATATAAGGAGTTCTTTTTGGAGATTTTCTTTCTGAAATTAATAACTTCTTTAGCATGGAAAGTAAATCCAAAAGATCAAATATGGCATGTGCCGATACAATGTGGCCCTTAAGACAGAGCTTGCCTAAATCCTGCTTTCAAAAGGCTGAAGATAAAATGATCTCGTACAAAATATTTTTAGTTGGTAATTTTCCCATCTAGTGCCGAGCATTATTCTATACCTTAGGGGGAAACTGGCAGATCACCATCAATCCAGTTTTTGTCTCCCCAAGCAAATTGAAAACATAAAATTTGGTGTGCATGAATTAAATTAATGGTAGGAAAAACACACAGGCCTATTTTATACTGTGAGATGCAAACATAAAGTTGACAATTATTACCAGAGTCTGCTCTGGGGCCCTTTTACCATGGCTTGATTTATTTTATCTACTTTTCCTAGTATCAAAGTTGTAGCCAACCTACAGAGCACCAGACACTTGGCAATGGCCCTAGCCAAAATATACACAGTTGGAAGAAGAGGAAGCCTGTCTGAGAGTTTGCCGTGCACTCTAATCCTGTTATTGGGGGTGGGAGAAGAGAAAAATGTTTTCAAAAGAGCAGGTGCACACAATAAACCAGTCCAAAGTAGGAATATCCTGTGAAATAATGTATTACTTTAACTAGCACTTTACCTCTCTGAATCTCTAAGCAGAAAATGCCCCAGCCATGTAATACAAAGTATGCATCATAAATTATTGTTAGCATTATGTGTGACTTCTCTTACTGTGTATGTTTCCAAATTGTGAGCTCTAAAGTCTACTTCTCTTATATCTAACTCGAACAGAACATTTATACAAGAAACAGAATTCCTCTTTTCCCTAGGCAGTATATATATTTCTTTGTAATGGACATATTAAATTAAAGTTAACCTTCACATCTGTTCTATTTTCTAATTACATATGGAAACAAAAACAATTCACAACTGTACCATAAAACATAAGTTGTATGTGATTTAAATTTATGTGAAGCATATACTTTATTCCAGGCAGTATACATCTGTCATATTATTCTCTTGTTGCAGACATAAATCAACAGGGAATGTCTGTCCCTGGGGAAGAGTTTTCTGCCACTTTTTCCCGATTTAAAACACACACACACACACACACACACACACACACACACACACACACATACACACACACCAAGATTTTCTTCTACAAACAGGCCTTTCATTTTATTCACTTTTAGAGCATTTTACAAACGCCAATTCACACAGGAGATTTTTTTTTTTCCAAGATTTTTGGGAAAACTTTGTATTTGAGGAAAGTTTACAGTTGAGTTGGTTTAATGTGACAATGCAGTAGACTATGGCCCTCATTCAATAAGTCAAGCTTCTGATTCCATAGCCTCAAACCATGCTGACTAAGTCTATCTTTAGAGTAGACAACTCATTTTTTCTCATACTGCCAAGAACCAGCTTTCTGGTTGAAGAAAGTGTATATATAACATTTTAATTTTATTTGAAGAGTGTCTCAAATACATTATAAAATTATACTAGAATTTGTGTTAGGTAGTAAAAAATGTAAGATAATCATAATCTTGCTGTAAAAGGTTTTTAGAAAAGTGAGTTAAACAGGTAAGTTGAAGTATGTATCTGCCATTCATTTCACCCTCCCATGACAAGCCTTGCTTGTTCTAAGATCATTCTTCCAACACATTTTTTATCGTGTTCTGAGACTGATAGTTCTCAATAATAATTTTTGTGTAATTAATTTCATTTTTGTTGGCCTCCAATGCTTGCGATGGGACGTCAAGATCTTATGTTTTGGATGAAGCCATAATACACATCTCTACCTTACCTATATTCTCTTTCTAACTCTGGGAAATTCTTTAGTCATCATTAAATGACACTATACAATATTCTAATTGGTGTTCCCACATATTTTTCTGCTGTCTTTTTATCAAACTCCATTTCTGCTACTCTTACTCTCTATATCTGACATTTCTCAGTATATTTTTAGACTGAAACTATTGACAAGAACTTTATTTTCTAATATCAACATACTTGTTTCTATCTTCTCCCCTCTGGGTTCAGATGGATATCTTTCAGTCTTGTTACCAAAGCTTACCTTTCCACTGAAGCTCTAATCGTGTATGATTTTGTCTTTCCAAATTTGTTTTCTCCTCCATTGCATTTTGGATAGCCTTTGTCCTTTATTCTTCCAGTTTGCTGGAATTATGTTTAGGAAGCTGAATTCTAAAAATTACTAGCAAGAAAAGAATAAATGCATTTAACCTCAAATTGTGAACTCAAGGGTGATAGACCCAATCTACTACTGCAGCTATCAAACAAGTAGTGTGCATTTACTACAGTAAATAGTAATATTCATAATTTCACACAGATTGTAAATATTTTGCAAATTGGATTGATTCTCATCACTCTTCATACACTGCTCTTATAAATATAATCACAACATAATTATTAGGCTAACATTTAGTGAAGAATTCCTATTCCAGACAACCTAAAGCCTTCACATGGGTTATTTAATTTAACCTACATACAGATAAGCAATTGGAAGTGTAGAAGACTTAGGAAATCACCCAAGGGCACAACAGAGCTTGCAAGTGGCAGAACTTGGACTTGAATCCAGGTTGTCTAATTACATAGCTTACATACCAGCTGTTTTTTAAAAAGTAAACCTAAATCTAAAATGAACAAGATATTATAGAATTATCTTAGCTTATCTTGAATTTTCTGTATCAATCATTGTTATTGATTCCTCCATTATTAACTTAATTTTCTACTTCCTTGGCTTCTTAAATTATAATTGTTCTATTTTCTTTTTAGTTTCTTTCTTGTTTTATTTTTCCTTTACTCCACTAATTCAGGTGTTGCCCACGGGATCACTTTATGACCCCCTGCTCTCTACAGTCACTCCCTTTATGCTCTTATAGCTTTTCTACTACCACCTCTATGTGGATGATTCTCAATTTTATGAAATCTGTTCTAACCTTTCTCCCAAGATGTGAACCTGCATGACCAATCGACTTGAACATTTCTTACTGAGGCTGAATATAGTAACTTTACCTCAAAATAAAAGGATGTTTAGGTTAGGTCTAGCATAATCCTAGCACTTTAGGAGGCTGAGATGTGAGGATCGCTTGAGCTCAGGAGTTTGAGAACAGCCTGGGCCATAGAGCAATGCCTAATCTCTACAAATTTTTTGAACTAAAAGGACAAGGTTAAATATTGTCATTATTATATCATCATAGACCTTGTTGTTTCTGCCTCTACAACAACCAATACTTATACCCCAATAAATATTGAAGAAGTGGTTCAGAAGATGAGATTATAGAAGATAAAGAATCATAAAAAAATTGGAACAAGAAGATATTTTACTAAAGAGTAAAATAAGTGGAAATTGTGTGTAGCATGTGTGTTTTAACATTTTCAGATAAATTGAAATATTATAAGGCATTCATCAGGTGATATGCTTCCAACAACTATTTTTGTCAGTTCTATTCCTTTCTTGCAACCAAATCTTGGAGTTGACCATAGTGTTGTCACCTTATCCAATTTAGTACCTTGCAACATACTATTTTTTTTTATTCCAAGTCATCCACAATGTTTACAATATTATGCAAAGGAGTACATAATGTTTTTAGGGTAGGGAATGGTGAAAGAGAAAATAGACTCATAGAAGGTTGGAAATTTGTTTCAGAAATTTAGTGACCTGTAATGGTCATTGATCAATTTTCAGATAAGTAGGGGATGTGTGTCGTTCAGTGATAGTGAATAAATATTTTTCATTTGATTTTCCTTATGCTCACAACTATTGCATGTGATAAATGCATTGCACTACTTCAGCAATCCATGAATGTCTTTTGTTGATAACCTTAAGCAATCCATTGGTTCTCAAGTGTCTAGAGGATTTGGTAGGGCTGGAAAGTTCAAGGAAATACGATAAAAAGCATCACGTTCTTTCTTGTATTTGCACTCATGATTAAGATCACAGTCACGTTCCCGATAGGGTTACCATGGTTTATGGTTTGGTAATAATGGGCACACTGGGAAACTACATCTTAAGAACTATCAGGTTCCAACTGTCAGAAATAAAAATAAATTAGAAGGGGGCTGACAATTAAAATCAGGTGGATGATCAATTACCACATGGTGAACAGAGAGCTGAAGTGAAAATGGGTAGCAGGTGATACCTTGCATTTAAGTGCCAAGAAAGCCAATGTGTTTAACCTAATCTGTGACCTGATGTGTTGATACTCACAAATGACTCATTTTTGTGTCATTGTTGCTGTCTCTAGCATGGGCATGCTTGATTCAGTTAACAGAGTTAAAATACTTGGGATTTCTTTATAAGTTTCAGTGTGGAGATGGAGAACACTGAATATAGATGTGAAAAATTTTGAGCAGCAGTCTGCTAAAGAAGGATATAAACTAGGAGTCATAATCAATTTTCTCTGTTGTAGAGGAAACTCTCACTATTGAATAGAGTATTTGTTGCTGAGTGAAGTGCGTCGCTGGTCAGCTGGGGGGCTTTTTCACCATTGAGACAATAGGAAAGCTATGGGATGAAATGAATCTAACATCACTGTGGTATGAATCCAAGGGATCTTAGAAGTTGCAGCTTTTCAGCTATTGCTTATACTTCCCATATCTGTTCTTGTTCTAGGCCCAGGTATCAACCATCTCAAGCATCTCCCCAGAGGTTAATCAAAGTATGAATTTGTTCTTATTAATAAAACTTTGTAGTTTTTTAATACTAAGAAGGTATAAGTGCAGGCTTCTTTTATGCATATATTACATAGTGGTGACATCTGGACTTTTAGTGCAACTATCACCTAGATAGTGAGCATGATACCCAATAGGAAATTTTTCAAACCTTACCCCATTTCCACCCTCCTACCTTTTGCTGTCTCCAGTGTCTATTATTCCACTCTTTATGCCCACCTGTATTTATTGATTTGTTGTTGAGCTCCCACTTGTGAGTGAGAAAATGCGGTATTTGACTTTCTGATTTGGGGTTATTTTACTTTGGATAATGACCCCCAGTTCCAATCATGTTGCTGGAAAGGACATGATTTTATACTTTTAATGGATAAGTAATATTCCATTATATATAATCATATATATGTATATATATATCATACATATATAATTTTAATCCAATCATTAATTGATAAACACTTAGGTTGATTCCATGACTGTGCTGTTGTGAAAAATGCTGTCATAAACATACAAGTGCAGGTGTCTTTTCATGTAATAATTTCTTTTGTTATGGGTAGATACTCAGAAGTGGGATTGCTGGATCAAATGGTAGTTTCATTTTTAGTTTTTTGATTTATCTCCATACTGCTTTTCATAGAGTTGCAGTAATTTGCATTACCACCAATGGTGTCTAAGCATTCCCTTTTCTCTGCATCCTCAACAACATCCAGTGTTTTTAGACCTTTTAATAAGAACCATTCTGACTGGTGTAAATATGTGAATTTTAACAAGTCATTTGTATGCACATTAAAGTTTGAGAAGGAAGACTCTGCCAGACAGTGTCTCAGAGAGAAGGCCATTTGAAAGAGAGCTGCCAACCATCAACTATAAATATGTAGCATGAGTGAAAATAAACTTTAGTTGTCTTAAACCACATAGATGTGGGATTATTTTTACTGAATAATGATGTAGTATATTATGATAGAGACAAACATCAAAAGTCCCACCACCACATAGGACAAGCAATCCCATTTATATTATAAAAATATAGTATCTAAACATGAAATGTGAAATATTAGAATGTTAGGTGCTTCCTGAATATGACATGTCATACATAATTTTTTTAATTCTTCAAAGTGTGATAGTTCTCAATTACATCAAAATGAAGACATTTACTTTACACTGAATTTAATTATTAGAAGACATAACATCATCAAGTCAATGCAACTATTCTAGTGTTTGGGACTATTCAGAGAGATTATTTTGTAAATAATTATTGCTCTCTCTTAAATTCTAGGAAGCTCTTTCCAGCAGTTTCTTTTGCCATGAAAACAACCTTGAATATTATTTTTAAACAATGCCTTGACAATTTTTGAGGGTTAATCAAATAACTAACAATAGCAATCTTGTGAGGAAGTCACATGCTAATTATCTATGTTATTATTTGTCACAAAATGTTAAGGGACATTCATACAAAAGAACTGCCTGGGAAAACCAAAAGGAAGCTCATAAACTAGCATATCCAATTCTTTAAGCATTTGGAATCGCCCTTATATTTCAGGCTCTAAGTGTCTCGAAGCTTGATGTGAAAAGAATATATGATCATGCTAAACATGTAAATTTACCAAAAAGATTCAACTAGAAAACAGTAGACACAGTGAACCAAGATTCTTAAGAATTCTGGATATTCTCTTTGGTGGTTTTTCAGATTTCTGAGAACTCCTCAACCCTAGTCCTGTGAGAGACCTAACAAAGAAGTCATTTGGAGGACACATGTCAAGGGTACTTACTCGCCTTAGAAGAGTTTCTGAACCTGTTAACTGTTTACAGATTAACTCAATAAAGGAGATTAAATGTGTTCATAGAAAAATAACAAAATGCCAATTCACATATGAGATGTTCCAATTTTCTAAAAAACAGAGAAAAAAAAAGAACTACCCGACTTTCAGTTCTACACTTAAAAAGAAACGACTACAATACTTGTTAAATTAGGTAAAGTGAGAGCGTAAGTGTATGGCTATCATCACCAAATAGAACCTATGAATGACGAGCATATGTTTCTAAAAATCAGTAATTAAACCTTTTTAGCAAACCTGAAGAGCTTAAATCATAGGGTTAAATAATATCACTTAAAATATTGGATCGGGCTGTTGACAGGAGAGCAATGTTATCAGTAGCCTTCATTCTAGCAGACATTTTGCTCCTTTGGATCTCTGAGTAATTAAACAACAGAGAGAATAGAAAGAAGTTTTATCCCTATATGGAAACCATCACACCAGGGGTGTCAGGTGATGTCCCAGCCTAAACAAGTTAGATTAGGATACAGTTACAAATTACTGTCTATTCCATCATTATTGTATGCTAATATGCTATCCATTAGTAGGGAAAGCCAGAGTAGAAAACTTCACAGTCCATGCTAGGTCTCCTGCAGCATGGAATGCAACTCCAAATTGAAAAATTTAAGTTAAACATGAGAAAGGTGATCATGTAAAAAAAAAAATTGTGCTTATCCAGGAGAATATGTCCTTAGAAATCTATAAAAATGTAGTCAACAACAACAACAAAAATTAAGTCAATAAGTAGAATGGCTAGAAGCATGATATTAAAATATTTATTTACACAAATGTTGTACCACTGATGTCTATTCCATCATGAGATTTTGAAACCAGATTGCTGCATAGGACTCAAGAGAAGATTCAGATATGTCTATCCCTCCACTTAATGCCAATCTTATTTAACCTTGCTTGTAATTATTAAAAGGGCTCTTTAACATCGGGACGGTGTACATTAACCAGCTTATGTTATATAGTCCAGAAAATCAAGGCAGTGCCCTGGAAAACATGATGAGATCTGAACGAACAGCCCCCAAAGGAAACAGAATTTGTGTGGCAAAAATTCGAGGTAAACCTATGAGTTAAATTCAGAACTATATCGTAGAAGCCTTTGAAGTGAGATTTCTGAGAATAGTCTCTGAACTGAAATGTCTATTAAAATTCCAGCAATAAAACATAATATTTGTTTGATTTTAAGCAAGTCTCTTATTCTCCTCAAATTTCAGCCTTCTTGACCATAAAACTGGGAAGATCTAGTGAGCACTTTATTCTGGGGATTAAAAAGATGATACTCACGGGAAACTATAAAATAGAAGACATTCAACGTACCTGCCTATCTCTTTTAGGAGCACCTTGATTTCACCAGGATTATGGGAAGGAACTGATCATCACACACACACACACACACACACACACACACACACACACGTGTTTATGTGTAAACATAATTTATTTTTACCCTCCAAGACAAAAATTACTGTCTGAAATTTATCAAATTATTTTCAAATCATTTCCTCTTAAACATACTTATTCAACATTTAAAGGTAGGCTAGACATTTCTAAAGAAATTACTTCAGTTTGATTGATAATCTATGCAGATTCTAACTATGAAACAATACATATCTAATGGATTGAGTAATGTTTCAGACCAAAAGTGTGAAAATTATTTGAATAATTTATCATGACATATCAACCAAGTTCAGAAAACATCATTTTCTTTGAACAATTGGACAAAATTATTATCGGCACAGAACATTTTCAATGTTAAGTAAAGAGGTTTGATGTTTTGAATGGCCCTTAAACATCAGTAATATCACAGTTTTCAAATGGAGGAAGAAATAAATTATTGTAGTTTTCTCTAGATGAACAAACTAGCTTACATTAGCTCATGTGTATTTAATTTTCAAAACAATAGTTATTTAACATGTCCTCTTTTATTTCCTCCTCTTAATAACATTTAAGGACTGGTATCAGTCCCTCCTTCCAAAAGGCCATCTTGCCTGAGTCTTCCTCTACTAACAAGAATTTCTGCAGTACCACTAATATAACAAGGGCTCAGTCAAAATGCCATCTGGGACTCTGGAAGAACTGGCATTGTTCAACACAAATTATATCTAGCAATCAGTTTAGCAATATGCATCATTAATCTTCTCTTGTCCATCTAAGCCAACTTAGGTCAGTGAAGTTAAGGTCAGTGGAATGAAAGATGAGCATATTGGTGAGTCACCTTTAAAAACTTTAAAAAACACTGAAAACTACTCACAGAAATCATGTGAAAGATATTTAAAAGAAGTTATTGACATACTATGCGTTCACAATGAAAAGTAGTTTGTTATTTATCAATTATCAAGAATTAAACAGTATTTATAGTAATATGAACTTCTTTGTGCTCCAAACCATCATATAATGTCAAACTTGCATATACTTACTGCATTCTTGCTATAAATTACAGTTGATGAGAAAAAAGTTTTTTATCTACTTAATATCTCTCGCCCCCCCCATATATATATGTATCTTCTAGGCAAATCCGGGTTTTACGTATAAGAAACACACTGCATTGGATCATCAAAGTGATAATACATTTGTTAAAATGGGAGGCAAAATTACAGAGTGGTTCTAGGTAACATTCTTTTAAAGTAAGTATTAACTGTCTGCAGGTGGCTCTGCTCCCCACATTTACTACTTAATTCTGGCACAGATTAATTGAATAAACACACTAGCGGAAGCCTCTCAAACCCCAAGAGAACATAGATTAAATGCCAGTCAGAAAGTAGAATTTGTAGATCTACAAAATTACCCCCAAATAAAAAGTGACACAGAAAGCCATGTTGGTTTTTAGTGTGTTCATCTTATGATACTTCCTGTTGTGGAAGGGGAATCAGAAGATACTCTAACCATTCTTTCTCCATAGGAAATTTTGGCTTGTTCTATCACTCACCTTATGAGAAGGGTAGAATTTGTGGATGTGAAGCTTTTTGTTGTTGTTGTTGTTGAAAAGCTTCACGATTTCCTGCTTTCACCTGTTCACTGACTTCACCTACAGTACGTGGTTTATTCTCCTTTGCAATTGCTGATCCTTCGTCTTAACAACCCTGGCACCACCTTGAGGCTCTGTACTGCCACTGTTATTGCTAATGGTGCAGCTGGTAGAATTTTACCCACTTGGGAAAACTCCAGCCCTTTTATTCCCACACTGATCTTGTGCAAAATGTCCTGTCTCTCAAGCCCAGTTTAGACCACATCTGCAGGTATCTCTACTTTCAGAGGCGCTATGCTTTAATTGAGTTGGCGATGAATGAAGCTCTTATTTTTGCAGTAACTGTGTATGATGCTTAATGTAAAGAAAAAGCTGGCTCTCCTCTCGGGAAGCTCGCAGTCAGTGGGGATGACACACAGAGTATTACATGACTACGTTGGAGGAAGGGACAGAGGGATGGCCACCAACCGGTATTCATAAAATTCAGTTCAGGCGCCAACCTGTTAAGTTGAATTTTAATGGGTAAGTTCTCCTCTGGTAAAGGAGTGAGATGTGTGTGTGTGTGTGTGTGTGTGTGTGTGTGTGTGTGTGTGTGTGTGTTTTGGTGGGGATACTAGTTGTAGTAGTTGTGTTTCCAGGCAGCACGACAACTACCTGAAAGTGCACATGTGTAAGGTGACATGGCATCTTTTGAGAATGTTGTAAATAGTTCAGCTAGGCTAGAGTGTAGCAGACAATATTGACGTAAAGAAGCATATGTAGAGAGCAGAGGAAGTACTCAGATGGCATAGAAGAAATTTGCCTGAAGAAGGAGGCTGAAAACAGAGTATGATATATTTTCTTCTAAGTGGGTTTGAAATAGTAATAACTATCACTACTATTTACCCTCACCTGCATCAACAATGAGAATTGAATATGCTCTGGGTTTTAAAAGACATGCTTTATACATGTTAAGTCCTTTAATACGTCAGATGTTTATTTTAAAGTTTTATGTTGGAAATTGTAAACTTAAACGTTATATAACCTGTCCAAGTTGTGCAGCCATTACCTGGTAGAGACTAGTAACAAATATCATCTCTTCTTACCCAGTCTGCTACACTGTACCTGATATCTATATTTTATTTTTCTTGGGTAGCCCTAGTACATAAGTATGTATTCCCAAGTGCTGTAATTTTAACCTCTCTAGAAAAGATAACCCATTGCAAATAATTTCTTGAAAATGGGTTTAAGTATAGAGAATTCAGTCCTATCTGTCTCGCGTGTTCCCTAAAGATTCTGTCATTATTTTTTTCTGTTCTTAAATATCTTAGGCCTTTCTAACACCCACAACACACATGTTCAGCTGATGATACCGTCACAGAATTCATTGTAAAAAATAGAAGCTATCAGATGGGAGCACCCTCATCTCCCCACAGCAACTCTAGAAAACTATAGCTGTATGCCCTAGTCTTTTTTTATTCCTTTTTAGAAGAAGAAAATGTTCCTTTTTCTAGTGTAGGTCCATTTCTACTCACTTGCTGTGAGATCACTTTGTCTTATCTTCTTAATTAACGCGTACTTTTCCTTTTTTTACATTTCCTCTTCAAGGTATCCCTTTTAGTGGGTTCATTTGAATATCCTCTAATATCTCTCATTTTCCAGCCTGTCTTGATCCTACATCTCTTTCCTTTATTGCTCTATTTTCCTGAGTTTCCTGCTCACTCTGTGAGCAAGTCGTTTTGAGAAATTTTTCTAAATACATGGTCTTTCATTCCAAAACATCTATTTATACTTTGTTTGGAGAAGGACAGAAGAGACTGGGAACACTCATTGAACAGGTTTGTCTAGTGAAGAATGAAGGTTGGAATAAAATAATATTCTGCATCTCAGCACCACCTTTGGAAAAGGATATTTGTCCCACTCTGTGCTTTCTGCTCACTCCACTGATGCCCTCATCATTACTATGATAAGTCCTTTATGGCAGGCAAAGAGGGGACAGAGGTCAAGGTTTCGAAACATCAGATGGCCTAGTGATTCACTGGCAGCTTTTGAGTCATCATATCCTGAGAGCCTGGTTGCTTTAGTTTTTGTGGTTTTGATTTTGTGTGGGAAAGTCATTGAGAAGTGATTCCATTAAAAGCAAACTTGCCTATTTTCAGCTTAGCAAGTGATCCCGCTCACCAATCTTGTTAAATCACGCGACAACATGGTTCCCATACTGTGAATGTTTAAAGGCATGCCCAATTCTCTGCTTGCCCCTGGAATTGCTATGCCCATCCGTTCTGTGATTCCCAGGACAGCTCCATCCGCTATGCCCTCAGATGTTTCTTCATATGCTCCAGTATAGAACTTTCATGCCCAGATGTCAGTATAGTCGGCATGGGGAATGGCAATGCACGAATGATGGAAGTTAAAGAGCTTACTGACATGCCTAGCCTTAAAGTTGGATCCAGTAAGCTTTCTCCAAGCAGAATCTTATTTATAAAATGGGCATACCTTTCTTGAAAAGTTTGACTGAAATTTTTAAGCATCCACATTCTATCATGTAGTTGAAATATTGTTTTGATGGCTAGCAAGTTTTTGCACGATCTGGTTTGCCTTACTTCAATCTTGCATTTTTTTTCATGCTCTATACTTTAGTTTACTGCTCTCGTATCAATCTTTATGTGTCACACATTTTCCCAGGAGGGATGCTATACATGATGATTGTGTATCTGAAGTTATCATGTTATTAACATTCCACTACTCTGTAAGTGGCTAACTTTTACTAATTCATTAAGTATTAGGCAAAATGTTACTTTTTCAGAAACATTATTCTCTCAGCTTGAAATCTGAATTTGGAGACCCTTGTTATAGTCTCATTTGTGGCCCTTTTTAAACAGCTTTATCACTTTTTTAAGTTTGGCTAATTCCATGTCAAATTCTCAGAAGCCCTCATATTATCTGCAACAATAACTTCTGAATTATTATTTCAATATGTAAGTATATGAATACGTGAGGATATTATTTCATTCACACTTGACATAAACTGGCAAGATGCAGCAATGGGCAAAACCCGCTTATTTGTTCAAAACACTAGTTAGGTTCCCTTTCCAATTATTTTCTATAATAATTCTCACAAAATCTATATGAAAGAGTCATTATCATGTCACCAAAACTTTAAGTCAAAGAAAAACTCAAAGGGGTTCACAAATTTACTCAAGTTCAGAGTAAATAGCTATTTACTTACTAATTTACATTTAAGTAGGTCTATTTGTTTCTAAATATGATGCTCTCGCGTAGAATATATTCATGTTTGCATTTAACATACTCAATTCGAATGCTAGAAGCATGATCCACTATGAAAAAAATGGATGATTCTTCATCAAAATGAAACTTGAGTGACACCATCAAGATAGCAGAATAGAAGGGTAAACTGCCCATAAACCACCATGACAACAAAAATTCTGCACCAATATATGACCACGGTGTTTCTATAGGAATCTCAGGATTCAGGTGGAGCCCAAGAAATATGATTTTATTTTGAGGACTGTGGACTGATCCATCCTACCCCACCAAGCTCGCTTTTAAGTTCAAGTCCAGAAATGGCCTAGTCTCTGAAAGGACTTGGCTACAGTCCCATTTGGTCTTGAGCCTGCATCCAAAGCCATCTGTCAAGTGGTTCAGAAGGAATTGTGCACACTACTGTCTTGGCAGAGAGGCTCATCAGCCTGCTGACATCAGTCTTGACCATAAACCTGAAACTTGCCCTGTGATTCTACTCCAGCCTTCTTTAGCTGAAGACGCTGTAGCAGATACCTGTAATAGAAACTATAATACATATACTAAATTTTAAAACAAATTTTTGCTACTTGAGAAAATTGCTTAACCAAAACTGAGAACAATAAGAAAAGAAGAAAGGAAGAAGGGAGTCACACAACAATAAAAAACAAGAAATAAAATGACAGAAGTAGAGCCTTAACCATCAATAATAATCTTGGATGTAAATGGCTAAAATTCTCTAATTAAAAGAGTGACTGAATAAATTTAAAAACAATATACAACTATATGCTGCTTACAGCAAACTCATTTCAACCTAAAGACTCACAAAAATTGAAAACTGAAAGGATAAAATGATATATTCTATGTAAATTGGCACCAAAAAAGAGCATTGGTAGCTATACTTATGTAAGGCAAAATAAGACTTAAATCAAAACTGTAAAAAGAGACAAAGAAGATCACTCTATAATGATAAAAGAATCAATTCAGCAAGAGGATATGACAAGAGCAAATATATATGCACCCAAACACCAGAGCACCCAAATACATAAAGCAAAGGGATGTAAAGAGAGAGATAGACTGCAGTACAATAATAGTAGATGACTTCAATATCTTACTTTCAGCAATGGATAAATAATACAGGCAGAAAATCAACAACAACAACAGAAAGAAAACACTGGAGTTAAATAATACTCTGGAACAAATAGACTTAGCAAACGTTTTCAGAACATTATAGCAAACTGATTCTGAATACAAATTTTCTCATCCACCCATGAAACATTCTCTAGGATAAACCAAATGCTAGGACACAAAACAAGTTTTAATAAATTCAAAAAAGTCAACATCATATATTTTTTCGAACATAGTAGAACAAAAATTGAAATCAACTACAAGAAAAACATTGGAAACATTACAAATACATGGAAGTTATGCTCCTTTATGACCAATGAGCCACTAATGAATAAAGAAGAAAATTAAAAAATTCTTTAAACAAATGAAAATGGAAGCGCAACATAACAGAACCTATGAGATACATAAAAAGAGGTAATAAAATAAAAGTTTACAGCAGTAAATGCTACATAAAAAATAGAAAGACTTCAAATTAACAACAAAAAATGTACATTAAGAAGCTAGAAAAGAAAGAAAAAACCCAATCTAAAGTTAGTAGAAGAAAATAGAAAGTAAATTTTTAGATCTTTTAGGAATCATCACATCGTTTTCCACAGAGGTTATACTAGTTTACACTCCCACTAACAGTGTAAAAGTGTTCCCTTTTCCCCACATCCTTTCCAGCATCTGTTATTTTTTGAGTTATTGATGATGGCCATCTTGACTGGAGTTAGGTGTTATGTCAGGGTGGTTTTAATTTACATTTATTTGATGATTAGTGAAGCTGAGTATTTTTTTATGTATCTGTTGGTTGCTCACATGACTTCTTTTGGGAAGTGTTTATTCAGATATTTTGCCCACTTTTTAGTAGAGTTTTGTTGTTGTTGTTGTTGTTGTTTCTTTTCAGCACATTTGAGTTCCTTGTAAATCCTGGATATTAGGTCTTTCTGAGATAGACAGTTGGCAAATATTTTTTTCCCATTCTGTAGACTGTCTCTATGCTCTCTTTGATGGTTTATTTTGCTTTACAGAATTTTTTCAGTTTGATGAGATCCCACTTGTCTATTATCTTTTATGGCATTTGCTTTTGAAGAATTGATCAATAATTGGTTGCCTACTTCAATGTGCCTAAGAGTGTTTCCTGCATTTTCTTCTAGGATTCTTATAGTTTGAGGTTTTACATTTAGGACTTTGATCCATTTAAAGTTGATTTTTTGTGTATGGTGATAGGTAAGGGCCCTGTTTCAATCTTCTGCATGTGGTCAGCCAGTATTCCCAGCGCCTTTAACTGTATAGGTTCTTCTCTCCTTAGTGGTTGTTGGTGGAGGCTTTGTTGAAGAATAGTTGGTTGAGAAATTGAGGTTTTGCTTCCAGAATCTTTATCCTGTTCCATTGGTCTATATGCCTGTTCTTGTACCAATACCAGGCTGTTTTGATTATTGTAGCCTACATTAGAGTTTAAAGGCTGGAATTGTGATAGCACCTGCTTTGTTTCTTTTGCTAAGGATTGTTTTGGCTACTTGTGTTCTCTTATATTTCCATATAAATTTCTGTATTGCTATTTCCAGGTCTGAAAAGAACGTTTTCGGTAATTTACCCTGGGGGAACTCAAGTCACTCTGTAAAAAAGATAACCTGCACATGCATATTCATCTCAGTATTATTCACAATAACAACAACATGGAACCCACAGTGGTGTCCATCAAAAGTGGATTGGGTAAAGAAAATGTGGTACATATATACAATGGAATATTATGCAGCCATAAAGAAAAACAAAATTATGGGCTCCACAGCAACTTGGATGGATTTAAAGTCTATAATACTCAGTCATCTATCACAGAAACCAAGATCTGAGTATGACATGTACTCATTCATAAGTGGACCCTGAACATTTATCATAATACTATAAGAAAGGAATTGGCAGTAGTTGGACACTGCCAAGGGAGGGAGGAGTGGAAACATAACGTTGATAAGGTACCCAACCTTAAACCAGGCGAAGTGGGGACCAAGAGTGGGCCCAAACTTTACCTGAACAATAGTCACTTATATACCTAACCCTGAATTTCTCCCCACATCTTGAAAATTAAAAAATGAGCGGAAGAAAATCAGTAATAAAGATTAGAGCATAAATAATAAAATTTAGTCTAAATAAATAAAATAATAACAAAACAAAAAGAGTTGATTTGGGGAAAATTTAAACAATTGACAGAACTTTAGTTAGATTTTTTAAAAGGGAAAATGTTTATATAAATATGATCAGAAATGAAAAAAGGAGAGTTACAACTAATACCACAGAAATACAAAAGATTATTAGAGATATGACAACAAATAGGAAAAACTAGGAAAAATTGATAAATTTCTAGATGCAAATAAACTACCAGGAAAGAACTATAAAGAAATAGAAAACCTAAATAGATCAATAACAAGTAATGAAATCACAGTAATAATAATTAAAAAGGCCTAAGAGGAGTGAGGACTTTCAGATTCATTTTATGAAACCATAATTACCCTGATACCAAAACCAGGCAAAGACACAAAAACAACAACATTTACAAAACTGAAAACCAATATCTTTAATTAACAATGAAAAATATTCAATAAAATAATAGCAAAACAAATTCAATAATGCATTAAAAAGTTGATCTGCCATGATCAAATGGAGTTTATTCCAGGAATGCAAGGATAGTTTGGCATATGCAAATAAATAACAGATTACATCTGCAGAAAAAAAAAACAGTTATTTCAATCTATGCTAAAAGTATTTGATAAAATTCAACATCCCTTAATGTTAAAAACTCTCAACAAATGGAATAGAAAAGGAACATACCTTAAAGTGATAAAGACCATATATGACAAACCCATAGATAGTAACATATTGAATGGGGAAAAATTAAGAGTTTTTTCACTAAGGTCTGAAATAAGACAAGGATTCCCCACTTTCACCAATTTTATTTAACATATTACTAGAAGTTCTAGCCTGAGCAATTAGGCAAGGGAAAGAAATAAAGACATCCAAGTTTAGAAAAAAAAGAAATTAAATTATCCTTATTTGCAGGTTACTTGATCTCATATTAAAAACAAAACAATAACAAAAACTACCAAAGATTTCTCCAAAAACCACAAAGAACAAATAAATATATTTAGTATAATTGCAGAATATGGAATTAGTATATAAAATTCAGTAGTGTTTCTATAGACTAATAGTAATTAATCTGTTAAAAAAATCAATTTCTTTTCCAATAGTTACCAAAAAACTACATAGGAATAAATTTACCAAAGTGAAAAATCTATATAAGAAAAGCTATAAAACTCTGATGAAAGTAATTAAAGAGTACAAAAAGAGGGATTGCTCAGGGATTGGAGATATAATATTGTTAAAATGTCTGCACTACTCAGTACTATCTACAGATTCAAAGCAATTCCTATTAAAATACCAATGAAATTCTCCACAGAAATAGAAAAAAAAATCCTGAAGTGTATATAGAACCACAAAAAAACTTGAATAGCTGACCAATCCTGAGCAAAACAAACAAAGATGGAATAATCATACTACCTGATTTTAAATTTTATTACCAAACTATAGTAATTAAAACAGCATGATACCAGCTTATGAATCAGAATAGATAAACCAGAAATAAATTTTACCCTCACAGCCAATCATTCTCAAAAAAGATACCAAAATGCTCTTGGTTTTTGTTTTTTGTGTTTTGTTTTTTGTGTTTTGTTATTTTTTTTCAGAACAAATACATCTTTTGTCTTTTAAAAAAAGGAACCAAGCACATACATACATACATTGAGGGAAATATAGTCTAATAAATAGCTCTGGGAAAATTCTGCAGAAGAATGAAACTAGATCATTTTTGCAAGTTTCCAGAAATTTGTGTTACAAATTGATGATTAATTTTTGTTACAAAAATTTGTGTTACAAATTGATGACTAATTTTTGAATGCTTTTCCTTATATATTGAGATAATAACTAGCACCCCCTAATAAAATTAATTTTTGAATGTTAAACCAACCTATTTATTTCTAAAATAAAACATGGGTTCAATTACTAATGATTTGTTTAGAATGTTGCCTTTATGCTCACGAAATTAACTCATTTTTAAATTTTCTTTTGTTGTAATGCCCTTGTCAGGTTTTGTATTACATTTATACCAGTTTATAAAGGTTTGTCGAGTTTATGTCTAGTAGGTATTATTTCTCCCTTAAATTTTGGAAGAACTAACTGGTGAAAACATTTGGTCATGGAGTTTTTAAAGGGAGGATTTTAAATTATGGATTATATTTATTTAACATATTTAGGATTATTCATATCTTCTATTTCTCCTTGCATCAGATTGGTTAAATTGTGTCTTCTAAAGAACTTTTTATATACATTTTCAAATGTCCTCTTTACCACATACTGAAATCAATTCTAAGTTGATTAAAGACTTAAATGTAGGACCTAAAATGTGAAACTATTACAAGCAACCATTGGGTAAAGGCTATTGGACATTGGTCTGGGCAAAAATGTTTTGTTTAAGAACTCAGAAGCACGGGCAGTAAAAGCAGACATTGACAAATGGGATTGCATCAAGCTAAAAAGTTTCTGCACGACAAAAGAAACAAAGTGAAGAGACAAACTACAGACTGGAAGAAAATATTTGCAAACTGACCATCATACAAGGAATTAATGATCACATATTGAAACAACTCAATAGGAAAACAAAAAATAATTTGATATAAACATGGGCAGAAGACCTGAAAAATCATTTCTTAAAAGAAGACATATCAATGGCTAACTGGTATTTTGTTGTTGTTGTTGTTGAGTTGGAGTCTCACTCTGTGGCCCAGACTGGAGGGCAGTGGCCGCTCCCGGCCACCGCAGCCTCGACCCGCTGGGCTCTGGCGATCCTTCCACTTTAGCCTTACAAGTAGCCAGAATTACAGGCGTGCGCTACCAAGCCCGGCTGATTTTTTGGTTTATTGTAGAGATGAGGTCTCGCCAAGTTGCCCAGGTGGGTCTCGAACCCTTGAGCTCAGACAATCCACTCACCTCAGGCTCCCAAAGCGCGAGATTACAGGCTGAGCCACCGAGCCCGGCTGGCTAACTGGTATATTAAAAAATGTTCAACATCACTAATTATCAGAGAAATGACAATCCATATCACAATGAGTTATCACCTCACCCTGTTAAAATGTTATTATCAAAAAATAATAACAAATGTTGACAAAGATGCAAGAAAAGGAAAGTGTTCACATTTGGTTGGTGAGAATGTGAAGTAATATAACCAGTATGAATAACAGTATGGGAGTGTCTCAAAAAACGAGAGTTAGAACTACCATTTAATCCAGAACCCCACTGCTGTTATATAACCAAAATAAAGAAAATTAGTTTATCAAAAAGATATCTATACTATCATATTTACTGCAGCACTCTTCAAAATTGCTAAGACATGGATTCAACCGAAGTGTCCATAACTGGATAAAAAACAATTGGTATGTATACACAATTAAATATTATTTGACCATAAAAATAATAAAGTTATGTGATTTGCAGCATTATGTATGGAACTGGAAGTCATTATCTTAAGTAACATAAGCCAGGCACAGAAAGACAAATATCTTATTTTCTCACTTATACATGGAAGCTAAAAAAAAGTGGGTCTCCTGGAGGTGGAAGTTAGAATGATGGTTACCAGAGACTGATCATGGAAGTGGAAGGTACAAGAGAAGATTGTTAATGGTTATAAAAATATGCAGAGTTAGGTAGAAAAAATGTGTTCCATGTTCCAGTATTTGATAATACAGTAGGAAAATTATAGCTAACAATTGCTTATTGTATATTTAAAATAACTAGAAAACAAGAATTTTAATGTCCAAACCAAAGAAAAGACGAATGTTTTTGGTGATGAATCTTCCATAAGATTTGGTCTCTACATACTGTGCAGATGCATCAAAATAGCAGATGCACCCTGAAATATATACAGCTATGATATATCAATTAAAAAATAAAGATGTCTACTCTTTACAAAACACTCCTATAAAAAATATGGGTTAGAAGAATAAAATTTGCAAAAACAAATGTCCAAATTATACAAAAATTCTTAAAATCAGTAATAATAAAATACTCCAGTAAATAAGAAACAAGTTGAAGCCGGGCTCAGTGGCTCAGCCTGTAATCCCTCGCCTTTGGGAGGCTGAGGTGAGTGGATTGCCTGAGCCCGCGGGTTCGAGACCCGCCTGGGCAAGTAAGACCTCATCTCTACAATAAATCAAAAAATCAGCCGGGCATGATAGCGCGTGCCTGTAATTCCGGCTACTTGGAAGGCTGAGGCGGAAGGATCGCCGGAGGCCAGCAGGTCGAGGCTGCGGTGGCCGGGAGCGGCCGCTGCCTTCCAGTCTGGGTGATGGAGTGAGACGCCAACTCAAAAAAAAAAAAAAAAAAAAAAAAGAAACAAGTTGAACAAATAATATATGTGAGTAACAAGTAAGCATATACAAAGAAATCAATATTATCAGTAATTTAGAAAATGCAATTTAAGAAGAATGAGATAGACTGCACAACTAAACATGAGATAATTCTACACAACTGAAGGATGATGAAAGAAAGAGTGAAAGAAAGAAGGAACGAAGGAGAGAGCAAGAAAAGGAAGGAAGGAAGGAAGGAAAGAAGGAAGGAA
>CAUYQG010042056.1:0-13702 GCA_963574415.1 Tarsius wallacei
AAGTGCAGTGGCCGCTCCCAGCCACCGCAGCCTCGACCTGCTGGGCTCGGGCGATCCTTCCGCCTCAGCCTTCCAAGTAGCTGGAACTACAGGCGCACACTACCATACCCGGCTAATTTTTTTGATTTATTGTAGAGATGAGGTTTTGCCTGCCCAGGCGGGTCTCGAACTCGCGGGCTCAGGCAATCCACTCACCTCAGCCTCCCAAGGCGCGGGATTACAGGCTGAGCCACCGAGCCCGGCTGGTCCACCTGTTCTTAAAGAATGATCAGGATTTATGTTGGGCATGATGACTCACACCTGTAATACCAATGCTTTGGGTGGCTGAAGCCAGAGGATCACCTAAGCACACAAGTTTGAGACAGCATGGGCAACATAGCAAGGCCCTGTGTTTTCAAAGGAAAAAAAAATAGCTAGGACATGGTGATGTGTGTCTGTAATCCTGGCTATTCAGGACGATGAAATGGGATGATCACTTGAGCTCAGAAGATTGAGGTTACAGTGAGTAATGATCACACCACTGCACTACAGCCTGGGTACCAGAACAAGACCCTGTCTCTCTAAATAAAAATAAATACAAAATAAATAAATAAAAATCAGGATTGGATGGAAAGCACAGACTGAACCAATACTGTTGTCTAAAGTATTCTAGGGTAGAGGCTAATATGTGAAAAGTTATCAGTGGCAGACTGATTAAAGCACAACACAAAACTTTTTTGTAAAAATGAAATTTTAAAAAGTAAACTGGCATACTGAATAACACACTGAAATAGAAGAAATAGTCCCACATGCTTCGTTTTCATTATTGTAGAGATGGTCAAATGTAGTATGAGCTGTAAGTGGTTCTTTCTCAATTATTATAGACTGAGCCCATTGTTCTTCGTGTTTAGGTAGTTTTACTGGATATGGACCACTGCAATTATATAAGCTCTTTACTGTGTGACTGCTAATTTGTAGTGGTAACATAAGCCAGCCATAGGATCCATGGCTTCTGTGAATGAATGACTCATGTTGAAAAACAGACTCTAAATATTCAGGCTGAAATTATTATGGAAGAATTTAGATATATTTAAAACCCTATGAGTTCTTTGCTTGTTGAAAGTGCAGTTGGGCTTATTAAGTCAATGAAAACATTGTTTTCCTTTAGGATCAGCTCGTCCAAAAAAGTGTTTTTGTAAAAAAGTTTTATAAAAAAGCAATTCTGTAATTTCTTTCCTAAGTATAATATTGTGTATATGTACTGTATACATATGACATTGTCTATAAATTTATATATGTATATATGTATTTTATATTTGTACATATGTCTATATATTTATATATATACACTTGCAATATATATAAACATTCAAGTATTGCTGGACATCAGTATGCATTTCAGAAGCTTCAGTAATTTGATCATAAATTATTTTGCCTTAGGTTTCCAAAAATCTGCCTTGAAAATATGAGTTTTGTTCTTTAATGATGACACATGTAAGCCCAGACAATTTTTGAGGTTAAGTGGTATTACTGTAATTAGTGCATATTTATGGTATATATGAAAACATTTGGATGTCATAATGCTGTCTCATCGAATCTCAGTACAAAAGACACAGAATCTCTTTACATAAATTCAATGTCAAACAATAAAGTAAATCTTCAGTAACACACTGAGTTTACAATGGTCCATGTATAACTTGACACTAAAATCATACCAGAAGCCCTCTTTCTTGTAAAGGCCACCTATCAATAGAAATGTTTTTAATTTGTTCCTGGAATTTGTTCTAATGGAAAAGTACCTGGACATAGTGAACTATGTTTTATTTAGTGTTATTATTTCCTGCTGTTTTCAGTAGTGAATATATCTACTTTCACATATTTTCTATTATAGATCAATAATGACTTTTGAGAGGCATAATCTTGATGACTACAGAAAAGAACTTTCTTTTCCACTACTACCCCACTCAGAGAAACAACTGAACATTACTGCAATGTTATAAGATATAGAAAAAAATATGTCATATGCTTTTCTTAAAAGACAATTTGTATTTCTGTGAAAGCAATAGATATTTGAAACATTTCCTAGTTTTCTTTTGAATAATTAAAATCAGTTTGAGAGCCCAGTATTTCCGAAGTTTGAATGGCATTAGAGAGTCGCCAATTGGCATTGCTTGGTAGTTCTACTATTTGTTTCAGTTTTGAGTTGGAGAATATTTTTGTATTCTGAGAGAAGCTGTTCTAAAATATGTCATCCATTTCACATTTTTCCTTCTTAAGCTGATATTTTATGCAATATAAAAATAAATAAATAAAACACTCACTGGGGCTACAGGATGGTCATAATATTGGAAAATTGGCCCTCAGCCAAACTAACCAGGAAGTGCCAAGGATATAGCCAATTTTTTTTTCATTCTGAATTGAATATCTGGCCCACTTTTTAGCATAAATTTTGCACTAAGTTGAGTGATATTCATTCAGAAGAACCTGATACTATTTCGGCATTATCTTTTTATAGACTATACTCTGTTCTGCAAATGTTTGCTCTCTAATTATAGCTCACATCAGTACCTGGATTAGAGAATTATAAATTATACCAGGAACTTATACAATATAGTAAATGAATTTCATGCTTAAAGTGAAATTGATTCTGTGACTATTCATAAAAATTGTTATATTTGATTTGATTTTTATTTAGAAGATACACCCTAATTTGGAATAGGCTTGTTTATTATTACAACATGTAGACTTAATGACATCATAATAAGTGAACACATGATTGTGTTCATTAGACATAATATTTTCTACTACATCAATCATATCATCAGGTTTTTGTACTGAATAATAATATGAAGCCACATGGTAAATCAGCAAGTTTCAAATTATTTTGACAGTATCTCCTGGGGTCCATGACTTTCTCTGGGGGAATCTGGGGTAGGATCATGGTACTAAGATGGAGGACCTGGTAGGTACATATGAACCTGAACTTTTCATATGAAGTTTTCATTATTAGGGGGTCTATATTAAATTTTGTTTGAAAAAAAATATTTTTAGAGCTTGAAAAATGTGAGAAACCATGTACTTAATGTTCTCCTTGTAAACTAACATACTACAGGGATTGAATGATCTCGGTTTAAAGAATTCCTTATCAATGTATTTCACTACATTATTCTTTTTTAATTTTTAATTTAAAAGATGTGGGGTACAATTCAGGATTAGGTATACAAATGTTCATTTTGCCGGTTTACTTGTTTATTCAAATATATAGACAGAGACAAATACATTTTAAGTTGCCAGAATTCTTGTCTACTTCTTTGTCTTCACCTTTTGATTAAGGGATTATCTTTGAGCTTGAACTCTTTTATGGTTTTCAGGGTGTCTTTACATGGAAAAAACATGATTTTCCTGTTTGCCATAAGTTAAGATTTCTCTAAATGTGAGATTATAATTAACTGCCCTTTTTCCTGTCCACTACTTAAAGTAAAAGCAGGAAGAAACAGGGAAGAAGAAAAACAACGGGAGAGAAAAGGAGGCCTCCTTCTTTTAGGGTTGCCTATTTTCTTTCTTCTGCTACTACCCTTGGTTGTGCTCTGGTTCAGTTCACCATAGACTACTTTGTTTCTGAGTATCTTCAAGATCTACAAAGTATGGCATAGTACTAGTCTAATACTTGACTGTACTAAGAGAAGTAGTCAAGAGAGATGATAGTTTCAATATACATTTTATACGGGTGCATCAATTATTTAATGCTACACCTCTAAATATTATTATAATGATATGCTCAGCCCATACTTTTCCTTTTTGATAAAGTAAAATTAATATTAAACAAAATAACCATATAAAAAGAAAATATAACAGCCATGATTATGTTAATTACCCCCGTTTCCATTTTAAAAATTTAAAGTATAGAATGGAGTTTTAATCAAGCCATTGCACAGCTAGGAAGTCATGCAATTTAAATGACAAATGAGATTGCCCACAGTTGGGAAGCCTTTATAATCACTTTAAGTACTATAGGATGGCTGTAAGGAGAAGTTTTGAGCTTACAGTTTTGAATTTGCCATTCTTTGTACTAGCTATTATATTAAATGTTTTTAAAAGTACATTTATTTATAGGCCTGTATTTCCAGATACACAAAACTTCATGCTCTTTTTAAAAATATGCAAATGTATAATTAAAAGAACTGAACAAATGAAAGTCCTTAAAGGAATATCTGCAGTTCACATTTTCATTAGGATAGATATGTGGAAGAACCTAAAGAAAAGTGAAGCAGAGAAAAACTAGGAAGTTCCAGCAGATCTAGTAGCTGCCTTTATGTAAGACAATAGATCTTGTGAATATTTCTCTTTCTCTCTAGGCAGCTAGCTAGTCTGGTTAACCGAAATTGTTGAGTAATTGTTCTGTGGTTGAGAACAAAATGCTGAATTAAACTGTTCCCAGCACAATAATTGTGTGATTATAGCATTTATGTTGCTGGCCAAAGGAACAGTCATTAGGTTTGGAAGACTTACCAAAACCACAAGTACAAAAAAAAAAAAAAAAAAATGCAAATCACATGTAAATTGCTGTTTAATACCTATAGTGGCTTAGAAATGGAACTAAGAGTAGAGCACATTTCTAGTTAAAAGAGATGAACCTGGAAATTTTCATTATACATTTAGTATAATGCTGAAACTAGGAAGATATTGAATGCAATTTCTTTATGTTATTTCCTTCTCTACACTACGTATATTCTGTCATGTATTTATTTATTTCAGCATCTCTCTTTTCCTTTTCTTCCATCCCATCTCCTCCCTCCCTCCCTCCCTCCTTCATTCTTTCTTTCCTTCCTTTTTTTTTCTTTTGAGTCTTGAGTACAATGGCATCATCTTGGCTCACTGCAGCCTTAAACTCCCTGGTTCAGGGGATCTTCTGCCACAGCCTCCCAAGTAACTGGGACTATATGTGCACACCACCACACTGGCTTTTTTTTTTTTTTTTTTGTAAAACAGTTGGTCTTGAACTCCTGGGCTTAAGCAGTCTTCCCACCTCAGCCTCCCAAAGTGCTAGGATTACAGGTATGAGCCACTGTGCTCAACCACTCAGTCTCATCTTTCTTAATCTCCTTTGTTAACTTCAGTATTTTTTAACTCTATCTGCCTGTCTGAAAAGTTTTTTTCTTCCTCTTCTCCCACTCAAAATTATATAGTGAAAAGAACTTACCAACCAATGGGGTGTTATGACGAATGCAGAGAAATATTTATTAAGAAAAATGTCATCAAATACATACAAAATGTCAAGTAAAAACTTGAATTGAAATACTATTTCCTTGCATTGTGAAATGGTATGCTTTCTATTGCTGATAAATGGATATATTGAAACATTGAGGTTTTTTCCTTCTGTTAAAGCATTTTTCCAGGTGAACCATTTACAGACTATAGTCTATGATGAGGATCAGGTCTTGCTAAATTCATATGCAGTATTGAGAACCACATGTGACCTTTAGGAGTAGTAGCTATGTAAGCAATATTAATCTTGTTTTTGACTAATAAATGAAAAACAGCAGTTTTGAGAGATGAACGATCCAATAAGAATGAGTGATACATTGACATTTTTCCAGATCAATTATGAACTATGATAGCCTGATTTCAAAGACATGAATAGAAGGCTTTACAAGTTGTTTGTTTGTTTTATATTCTGATACATTTCATTTCATTTAAAAAATATACAATGAAATGTATTGAAGAATAATCCCATGAGCAGTGTAGGCAATCAAACACAAGGTAGAATAACTAAAAGGCTGAAAAATCTTTACTATGCATCTTCCTATTCTGCAGTTAGGAATGTATTTTACACTGAGATTTACACCAACATTAGGGCTTAGTTTTTCTAATTACTTGCATATCACATTGGAGAATTCACTTCTTTACATTTGTGTAAATACTCCCACAATAATTGCATAAAATTAGTCTTTATGAACTATTTCATATGATATACATGTAGTTATAATAGAACATTAAAATATGTAGTTATAGTTTTTGCCTTTTCTATGTATATTTGGTTTCTTTTTTAAAAAGTGCTCAAGAAGTCAGGTAACAAATGGGAAGAGAAAATTTTAAGTATCTTGATTTTATTAAAATCTGTATTCAACTAGTTAAATGACTTTTTCCTATTTTACAAAATTAAGTCAATTTTCACATTATTTATTGCTAATATTTTATCAATTTCATCTCTAAGATTTATTTACAATTTTTGAGAGATATATACATACATATGTATTTTTTTCAAACGTATGTTTTTAAACTCTCTCTTTGTTATTTTGGTGAAAATATTATGCAAAGAGCTTAAATACACATTTAGAATTTTAAAACTTTGTGTGTGATGTGACTTTTAAAAAAAGCAGAGTAGCTTAAATTTATTCTTGATTGTTTTTCCCAATAGTGCAATCTTCAAACAAGTTTTGAATTGCTAACCACTACATGATATTAAATAACCTCTAATTCCTGCCAACCACCCACACATTAATTAGAACAAACATAAGCAATTTTAATGATCCTACTCGTCAATTGTAAAGCACATTTAGAAAATAAGTATCATATTTCAATAGTCAAATTGTATTTTTAATGAAAACATAATCTCAATTCCCAGGTGTTTCAGCCTTCTCTAAAATATACCTCATAAACTTGAAGTTAAAGACAAAACCACTCATTCAAAAAAAGAAATTGTTGTTTTTAGAGTTCATATTTAAATTTGAACATTTTCCCCCTCCATTAAAAAACCAAATGTTATCATATTTTTGCACAATACTAAATCTTTGAAATCTTTTTGTTCTTTCTTTATGACTTAGTGTATAGACAATTTTTATAAATGTTCTGTGTGTCTCAAAAAGTATTTGTATTCTGTAGTTATCAGATGCAGAATTCTATATATGTCCATTGGATTAAACTTGCTAATTGTGTTGTCCAAATTACCTGTATCTTCTAAACTTTTTTGACTACTTGAGCAAACAGTAATTAAGAAAGTTGTGCTAAAATGTTTCTCTGTCATGGAGGTTTAATAATTTCTTCTTGTAGCTCTATAAATTTTTTTATAAATTGTGAGACAATTTTATTTGATCCATTATACTTAAGAATTGTATCTTCCTGTTGAATTGAAACTTTAGTGTTATTTCTAGAAGCTTTGTGTCCACAAATATGCTTTGTTTATTAAAGTCAATTTTGTCTAATATTAACATAGGTATTTTATAAACTCTTCTATTTACATTTTGTTGGCCTAATATTTGCCTGATAAATATTTTTCCATGTTTTCCAAACATTTTTGGTCATTATTATTTGTATATCTCTTGTAAAATACATATAGCTGAATTTTTAAAAGTATTCAGTCTATTGGTCTGCTTTTTTAACTTATGAGCTGGGTCCATTTGTATTTATTGTCTTTAAACTTAGGTCTGTTATTTAAATAATGCTTTCTGTGTATACCACCTTTTGTATGCATACTCTTTATTTTTTATGTATTTTTATTTTTTTATATTGTCTATTGTTTGGGCAATACTCTATTTCTACTTTTTATGAGCTATCTTTGAAATTTTTAAAAATTTAACATGACACATGCTAAGAGAGTCTAAAATGGACAAATATTGTATTCCTCCTCCTGAATTTTAAAATAATCTTAGAACTCCATAGCTATATTCATTCTTCTCATTTGACATGTTAGTGTTGTTGGATTTAGCTGTGTTTTTTCCTCCAAATATTAGACAGATATTTTTTAAACAAAGCATATTTGGATTTACTCACAAGTCAGCAATATTTTCACTCACTATTCTACTTGCATCTTATCTTACCTAGTCCTTCTAGGTTCCCTTTTCTTGTTTCTGAAACACATCCTTTAGAAATATATTTAGTGAAGGAATTTGTGGTGGATCACAAAAGAAAAAAAGTCTTTTTTTTTGCATCTATTCTTCAACATGTTTACTGGGAACATATTTTGAAGTTGGCAGTTGCTTTATTTAATTACTTTCTATTGACTTCTAATGCTACTGTTCAGAAATTTGTTATCAAATTTGGTAACTTCTATCTGGCTGCTTTTAAGATTTATCCTTGTCTTTGGTTTTCTGCAGTTCTATTGTAGAGTATTGGGTGATATTTTGAGAAGTGGAAAATATAATAACAGAAATTTAAAACTCATTGAATGGTATACAGCAAATCAGACACAAATGATGAGAGAAGTCACTGTCTATGATAGAAATATGAAGAGATTAAACATATTTCAATACACAGAGACAGGGAGATGAAAAATATGAAAGAGAGGGTAAGTGTCATAAATACTAGAATAAGATAGTTTAACAAATGCCCAGTCAAAAACTGTAAGACAACTTTTTTTTTTTTGGTGGAGGAGGGCAATATTCTAAAAATTAATGGCTGATAATTCTTCTGAATTTGAGAGTTGTAGGTCCATGAATGCTATAGGTAAAATGCATGGCAGCAGAATAAATGAAAGGAAAAAAATTACCTTTCACCTTCAACTTTTTTGGAGGTTCTGAATCAAAAAGTATGCTGGTTTTTATATATCCAGGATCTACCTATATTGTTAGCAGGAGAGATTTTTAGGATATCTGCTGTTTAATGGTGTTTTCATTATACTTTTTAAAAAATGCATGTTTAAATAATTATTTTCAAGCTGTATCACTCAATATAAAATTTATTAAGATTGTTATTTTTAAATTTTTCATGCAAATTCTGCTTTATTTTGATATGTTAAGATTTAGTTATAAGTATTATATCCTTTGGTCAAATGAAAGTAAAATATAGTGATTAAAGCCTACGTTTGTAGGTAGGCTGGCCTGGATTTGAACTCCAGCTCTTTTACTTGCTATCTGACTTTAGGCATGCTTCAGTTTCCTTATCTGTAAAATGAGGGTGATGAAAGTATATATCTCATGGGTTTTAGTGAGTCTGAATGAGTACAAATAGCATTGTGAAAAGTCAACATAAAAAAATGCTTCATGAGAGAAGCTGAGGGAAGCAGAATAGGTATTAACATTAACAACTATCTTGCGAGGTACTTTTGGAAAAGGCGGGTGGATAGAAGAAATTCATATAGTCTGTGTTCTCTTTTCATCCCATAAAGCATCTATATAAAACTAGAATTGTCATAATTTTGATGACAAATTATTTCTAATCAGGAAAGCAGTCTATAGATTTAGTAAAGTACCCATGGTCTGCATAATTCATCTTTATTTAAATATTGTCATTATGTGTAGGCAAGTTAGAGTGCTTTGTGCTGGCAAAGTATAAAGTAAATTTAGCAAAGTAGTAAAATTAACCATACTTCACTTAAATTGTTGCAAGTAATGTACAACTCCCTATTATTGAATGTATTCACAATGGTAGGTTGTATAATATTTCTTCTTGACTGTATGATTCAAAAACTTTTGATTATATAAATGACACTATATTCAATGGGCTGTTCCAATTACAAAAATATTTCACATTTTCAGCTCAAGAAACATCTACCATGGCCTTTTTGGTAATTTCACACATGTTTTATTTTCAGTGACAAATGTTCTAGTGAGTGGCTAACTGCTAGTGTGTCCTTAGCTATCTTATAGTTAGACAAGCAACTGAGTGCCGTGTTCCAGCAGATACTGTGAGGCAGCATCCATTATTACTCAAAGAGCATAATTTCTTCTCACATCCTAAGGAACAGAACTAGACATTAAGTTGCCCCTAACATGGTCGCATTTGAGAGAGTTCTTTGAAATGTTATTTTCGTTTTTGTTTACAGGAGCATTGCTCTAAGGGCTTCCTATCACTAATATAAAGTTGTCATTCCTGACTCAGTATACTTTTTACATACTACAAACAAACAAACATCCAAACACTAGCCATTCACAACAATCTAGCACCTGCTAGCAAAAAACTGAAATTACTCCCTGGGAAATTTGAACAAAAGAAACATAAGCAGTATGATCACATTTATTATCTACAACAAAATAAGAATAGCTAATGGAGTTTAAAGATGCAGATATTGACTTGAATTTTTAATCAAGAGGCTTTGTTTGTTGTAGTTTTAGGTTTTTGTGGGTTTTTTGAGCATATGCAAAATTATGTCTGCAAATAAAGCTCTGTATTTTGTTTTTCTTTACATTCCTGTTATGTTGCTTTCTGTAGTGCTGGTAACTGAGGTAACAAAAAGTTAAAGTGTATTTAATGGCACACAATGTCTCACATTTAAACTCATATTCTAATTATTTTTATGTTGCATTCATTTAATATTAGTGATAAGATTTGTATTTATATTATAAAGAACATATAATTGCAGTTCTCGGGTAATTTCTTTAAGGACACATCAGAGTTTTTGTTTCACTCCATCTAATAAAATGTATACAACCTGTTAGCATCATCAAGACTAAAACTAGGATCTGTGTAAAGTAATGGATCGCGTGGGAAGAAAATGGCTTCAGTTATTTGCCATGATTCAGGGCATTACTTTGAGGAAAAATAATGAATCCTGAATGAAAATGAAATAAAATATAAGACCCATTGCATAAAAGGAAAGTTTTAATAAGCTAGTTAGTATTATGAGAAGAAACTATGTTAAGACATGTGTAGACTTTTTTAATAATGAATTTTTAAAAAATAGTTCGATTGACAAATAGTGAGCATCTATTATGTAGGAGGCATTAAACTAGGTATTGTAGATACCAATATGAGTTAGCTATACCCCTGACCTTCAGGCCGCTTAGCCATGGAGACACATACAAATAATTTCAGCCTAGTAAGACAGTTATATGGAGTACATATAGGAGAAGGAAACATTGTTTGTTTAACACATTAAGTACATTCTCACCTTAGGTTTTTAGCATCTCCTCTTCTTTTTCCTGGAACAGTTTTCCCCAGAAAACTGAAAGGTTTATTGTCTGACTTCCTCCAGGTTTTCAAATCTCACTGTATCATTGATTCCATGTTGAAGCTTGCAGCCACCACCCCAATATTTTTTTCCTCTACCCCCCTTCACTTTCTCTATAGCACTTGTCTGTCTTATTCATTGCAATATTCCTAGAGACTGTAATAATGCCTGACACACAGTGAGCACTCAGTGAATGAATGAATATATTTTGCTTAGAGAGTGTGGATAGTTTTCTTAAAGGCAGTGACACTTAAGCTGACTTTTTAGGAAAAAGCTTTTTGACTATGTTAGGTGTGACTTTTTTTGAGGGATCATGGGTAAAAAAAAATCCAGTTATTTATGTGTTTGTTTTTCTGTGTTTAAGGTATACACCTTGAAGTTTTGATGTACTATACATAGACATAGTGAAATGCTTACTACAGTCAAGCAAATTAACATATCCATCGCCTTAGATGGTTACTTCCTTTTTCTATTAAGACCACCTATAATCAACTCTCTTAGCAAATTTCCAGTATTCAAAACAGTATCTTTAACTATAGTCCTCATGCTGTATATTAGATCTCTAGATTTGTTCATTCTACATATCTGCAACTTTGTACCCTTTGACCTGCATCTCTTCGTTCCACCACACCTGCATTAATAGCTGCATTAATTTACATTTCTACCAATAGCATAAGAGAATTCCCTTTTCTCCACACTCTTGCCAGCATTTGTTATCTCTTGTGTTTTTGATAGTGCCATTCTAAAAGTGATGAATTGATATTTCATTGTGGTTTTGATTTGCATCTCCCAGATGGTTAGTGATGTTAAGAACCTTTTCATATACCAATTGGCTATTTTTATGTATTATTTGGAAAAATGTCTACTCAAGTCCTTTTACCATTTTGTACTTGGATTTGTTTTGTTATGTTTTTGTTATTGAGCCATGAGAATTTCTTGTGTGTTTTGGACATTAACCCCAAGAGTTCACAAATATTGTCTGCCTTTTCATTTTGTTGATTGTCTCCTTTGCTGTGCGGAAGCTTTTTAGTTTGATGTAGTCCCAGTGTTTATTTCTGTTTTTGTCACCTGAACGTTTTGTGCAATATTCAAAAAAATCATTGCCAAAGCCAATGTCAAGGAACTTTTCTTCTAGGGGTTTTACAATTGCAGATCTTACGCTTAGGCAGTAATCCATTTTGAGTTGACTTTCTGTGTTTGGTGGAAGATAAAGGTCAAATTTCAATCCTTTGCATGTGAATATCCAGTTTTCCTAGCACAATTTATTGAAGAGACTGTCCTCTCTTCATGGTGTTGTGGTATCCTTGTTGAAAATTAGTTTACCTTGTAGGCTTGGTTTTATTGCTGGACTAAGTCAAATGCAGTTTTCAGTCTTCAATTTGAGGACAGAAAGAATAAAAGTTTTCTTGGCCAGAAAGTATCATAAATCTATTGAGGAAGAGTAAACCAACATAGGCAAGATATAGAAAATGTTAAAAGCTTTCATAAGTCAATGCTCATTACACAAAATAAATACTAGTGGTATAGGAAATATCAGCAAGAAATAAACACATGAAGATCAAAGTAATAGGGAAGGATTTCAAGAAACTTCAAAGTTAATATTAATATTACATACTTTTATGAATATTCGAGTCTGGTGGAGTAGAAAATTTTATTATCAATCTTTCTTTAGTAGAATACCAAATAATATTTTTCCTATATTCTAACAAAATAGGCAACAATGACTAACAATTTAAGATCTTCAGGATAAGGTCTATTAAACATGAAATGCTCATTCCTGTGTTAAATATCCTTCTATTATATGCGAGGTACTTTGATGTTCTGTTGCATCTGTATTTTTCCAATTTTCAGGTTTAGATTTTCTCTATTTTTAGGTTGTTAAAGCAGTATGTATACATATTCAAATATTTGAAAAATATTTTGTGCAGAAAGCATAAAAGAAAATAATATGCAGTATAAAGATGAAAATTAAAACCTGCCAAAATGCCCCAAGTATAAAAATCTCTTAAGACACAGTAGCATTTTATCTTTCGAAGATTATTTACATATGATCATTATTCATGATGAGAAATATTTGCCAGTTAATTTTGTCAAAATGTTACTGTATTCTTTATCTGAATCAGTATTTTTATTTTAAAAAATATATTTTGTTATATAATTTGTTAAGAGGAATCAAAGAATTTTTGACTACCTAAGCAATCATGTATAAGTCTTCAAAACTATTTGTTTTCCTGACAGTATTCCTCATTAGTAATCTTGGAAATAACACCTGACTTACTGATTTCCAAGAGACTGAATAAAGTATAAATGAACCAACAAATGTGCAAATATATTATAAAAATATGAGACATTATTCTAATATAAGACATGACTATTTCAAAGCAAACTCAATCCTGCTTCAGGCAGTAGTGAAGTTATATGTTTTTGTAAATTTTTTTTTTCCTGCTTGGTTATTTTTACCTTTGAGATAAAATTTACATGCTGTAAAATTCACCCTTTTAAAGTATGTAATTCAGTGGTTTTGCAACCATCCACACTAATTCCAGAATATTTCCATCACTCCCAAAAGAAGCTTTTGCCCATTAGCAGTTCACTCCAGTTCACCCCTCCATAAAGTTGGTAAGTTTTTTTTTTTTTTTTTGAGTTGGAGTCTCACTCTGTTGCCCAGACTGGAGTGCAGCCGCCGCTCCTGGCCACCGCAGCCTCGACCTGCTGGGCTCCGGCAATCCTTCCGCCTCAGCCTTCCAAGTAGCTGGAACTACAGGCGCGCGCTACCACGCCCGGCTAATTTTTTGATTTATTGTAGAGATGAGGTCTTGCTTGCCCAGGCGGGTCTCG
>CAUYQG010042057.1:0-15264 GCA_963574415.1 Tarsius wallacei
TTTTTGATTTTTTTTGTAGAGACGAGGTCTCATATGTTGTCCAGGCTGGTCTCAAACCATCCTTTTGGCCTTCCAAAGTGCTGGGATTACAGGTATGAGCCACTGTGCTCAGTCTAAATGCTTATCATAGCAATAAATACATAGGGAACAAAAAATAAATCACTGGTTACTCCAAGTTCCATAGATAATTACCTGCTAGAAATATAGTAAAACTTTTTATTATCCTCAATGTATTGATGTATGAGTGTGGATGGGTTTAAACCTATATTTTTATGACAAAAATAATTGTACTATTCTGTACATATATTCAACCTGCTTTTTAAATTAAAGATGTATTGTATGCATTGCTAAACTCTTTTCGTGTTTGTTGTGGTAGTGGCCTAGTTCAGTTTATGGTTCATAATGAAAGCATATGTTTGCTGCCATTGTCATTGTCATCATTTTGTAAGAATTTGGCATCCAATATGTGAGAGTATTTGGGTATTCTTTTTTTTTTTTTTTAAGAGGCAGTGTCTCACTCTGTCACCCAGGTTGGAGATGGAGTGCAGGTGTGATCATAGATCATTGCAACCTTGAGCTCCTTGACTCAGGTGATCCTTCCACCTCAGCCTTCCAAGTAGCCGGTACTACAGGCACGAGCTGTATTTGTGTATAAAAACATATATATATATATACATATATATATATATATATCTATATATATAGTAAAGATGAGGTCTCACTATGTTGCCCAGGCTGGTCTTGAATGCTTGGTCTCAAAAAATCTTCCTGCCTTGGCCTCCCAAAGTGCTGGGATTACAGATGTGAGCCAGCACATCTGACCAAGAGTATTCTTTTCAACATGCCTCCATATACATCTAACTTGGCTTCTATCACTTAATTTTCCTTCCAATTATGGAAGATTAAAAGTGGAATCATCGTGCTTTATTTTACTCTTTTTAAAAAATTACTACTGAGGTTAAGCATTAGTCATTTATATTTTTATTTTTGAATTTCCCTTCAATATAGAACTTTCTCTATATTGTGGTTCTTATATATGAAACGCACATTTCAGATATAGTTACTAACTGATGATTTGATGTTTAGCTTTTAGTTTTTTTTTTTAAATACATAAGTTAAAAATTAATTCTTTTTTTTTTTTTTCTTTGAGTTGGAGTCTCACTCTGTCACCAGGCTGGAGCGTAGTAGCAGGCTTACAGCCACTGCAGCTTTGACCTGCTGGGGTCAGGTGATCCTTCCACCTCAGCCTTCCAAGTAACTGGAACCACCGGTGTGCATCACCATGCTGGGCTAATTTTTTGATTTATTATAGAGACAGGTCTCACTAGGTTGCCCAGGCTTGTCTTGAACCCCTGGGCTCAGGCAATCTTCTCTCTTTTGCCTTACAAAGTGCTGGGATTATAAGGGTGAGCCACTGCTTTTGGCTGGTAATTAAATTTATCAGTCTTTATTACGGTTTTTTTCACATTTTATAAATAAATGTCTTGTTTATCTATGTAATATAAATATGGCATTTTTGACATTAAAAAAGCAGTATCCATTATTCAAAATTTGGGGCCTATTGATGTAAGAAACAAAGTCAAATGGGTCATGGATGTGTATTTGTGTCCCTGGGAAGAAGATGAAAAGCTCTCTGCTCTGGGGAGAGTTTCAGTGGCTTGTGGATCTTTGACAACTTTTTTACCTGTCAAAATCTGAAAATATGAGGGCATTTTCCTTTTGTTTTCATTTGCTTTTTTGGAAACTGCAGAATGTCTTGTTTTGCAGGTAATCCACAACAAAGTTCTATACATCAAAGGGGCTCATCTTGGTATTAAAGTCAGGACTTCTGAGTCAAGGGGGTTACATTTCTGTAATTGGATAATAGTAATGGAGCACATATTTCTGCATCTTACATTGTATTGTTCATCATGAAGAGGAAAATATTTTGCTTCTCAAGAATATATACATAGTGTCATATTAGGTGTGTAAATCATATACTCATCTTGTGTGAGGACTTGAAAGGATACTGACAAATGTGCAAGTAAATTCTCCCTTATTTTTTGATCTCCATTTTAAACAGTTGGCTCACACCTGTAATCCCAGCACTTTGGGAGGCAGAGGTGAGAGGATCGCCTGAGCCCACGGGTTTGAGACCAGCCTGGGTAACAAGGCGAGACCTCATCTCTACTATAAATAAATAAATAAATAAATAAATAAATAAATAAGCTGGATGTGGTGGCACACGCCTATGGTTCCAACTACTTGGAAAGCTAAGGTGGAAGGATCACCTGAGCCCAGCAGGTCAAGGCTGCAGTGGCCGTGAGTGTGCCACTGCACTCCAGTCTGGGCAACAGAGTGAGACTCCGACTCAAAACAACAACAACAACAAAAGAAAAAACAAACAAACAAAAAACAGTTGGCTTATTGAGTTTGACAACAAAAAACCATTTAATGAATTTCTTTTATTGTGTCATTTCTCAATCAGAATAGGAGTACCTTATCTCTCTCCATCCCTGCCGAAGAGTGCTTTTATGGAGACTTTAATCTCAACATTTAAATAAAAATCTTTTTTGTTTTCTAGCTTTGGGTTCCGCCCAGCTGACATCATACATGGCTACTGATGGCAGTACTCTGGTAAGTATTTATTTATTTATTTTTAGATTAAAAAATATAGTTTATTTAAAAGTAAATTAGAGAGAGAAAGAGAAGGGAGAGAGAAGATTTACCTTCCCAAGGTGGGGGAGGGGCCAAAGCCAGGAAGCATGGCAACAGCCATAGCTCAAAGAGCACATGGCCACACCAGAGTCTAGCAAGGCAATGGCCCCTGGTAAGTATTCTTTGTGACACACCTGGGCTTTAGATATTGTCAGTTTGATGTATGAGTAAAATAATGGACAGGTTGATTTTCAGTCTGGTTAACTATTCCTTGCCTGCCATTTCATTAGCCCCAGTGCAACCAAATGACCCTGTTGCTAGGTCTTAAGGCTCTTATGGTCACCAACCATTTAAGACCTCTGGCTATTTAGTTTTAAAGACTAGGAAACAAAACTATGATTTTAATATACTGTGCATAAGTTATCTCTATGATTTTTGTTTGTATGTTTGTTTTTTGAATCGAAGTCTCACTCTGTCGCCCAGGCTGGAGTGCAGTGACGTGTTCATGGCCACTGCAGTCTCGACCTGCTGGGCTCAGGTGATCCTCAGTCTTCCAAGTAGCTGGAACCACAGGCGTGCTCCACCACACCTGGCTAATTTTTTACTTTATGTATTGTAGAGACGAGATCTTGCCAAGTTGCCCAGGCTGGTCTTGAACCCCAGGCTCAGGCAATCCTCTTGCCTCAGCCTCCCCAAATGCTGGAATTACAGCCATGAACCACTGCGCCCGGCCAATCTTGATGTTTTAAGATGATGCTAACTATGGTACTACTGTAAATTTTCATGCAACCTATATAGGAAATGTTAATAATTACACTGATATAGTAGATTTTGTTTAAAAAACATCTTGTGGCCATAAGTTTGTCCAAGATAAGTAAGTACATTGAATAGGTATATTATCTCTATTAGACAAGGAAATTTATGCAGAGAAAAATTAGGAAGTCTATATTAGTAGCATGTAATTTCTAACAGAAGGGGCTGTGGAGTGGCATGGGATTGCATGGCGTGCATGATTTGGCGGCTCTAATGACCTCATGATGAATGCAGGACAGAATCGGAAGTGGTGTGTCAGGAGAATATAGTATAGACTTCATGCCAAATCTGGAATGTGAACAGCAGTTTCCCAATGCAAATTAGAAAGTGGATGTCAAGGCACGCAGTGGTAATAGTGATGGAGAAATTGAGTTAGCTAGACAGCTCCTGAAAGGAGCACCTCACCGAAAAGCAAGACAGCTGATATAGTCTTTGCTTGTCTTGCTAACAATTTCATACCCCAGAAGTTGAAGAGACAAGGAAAGCACTTTAATTCTGGTGCTAACTCTAAAGGAGGAGGAAAAGCTTGATAGAGATTAAAAATGGTGGAAGCTTTGGGAGACAGAACTGTGGAAATGAAAAATGAGAACATCAATTGCAGGCAACTCCTTCGGGTCCCCTCCCTCCATGGGAGCTTTTCTGTCCTCTCAATAAATCCTGCTTTCAAAAAAAAAAAAAGAGAGAGAAAACATCATACATCAATTGCAGCAAGTTATGTGTTGGAGGATGTTTGCCATCTAAAATTTGGAGAAAAGAAAGGTGTGAGTCCTTGGACACAAATGGGTGGGTATTTTTTGATAGTAGACATGTGAATAGTCACAATGAAGATAAAAGCAAGGAACAATAAGAGAGTACATGTAGCTGCAGTGGAAGACTTGCTGGGAGTGGATATAAAGGCACATTCACAGGATGTTAAAAGAGAGTCCTGTGGTTGAGGATAAAAGCAAATGGATATCACAGATCTGTAAAAATACAGTCAGGAAACTGAAGTGTAGAGTAGCCAAAGTGAACTGCTTTTCTTTTTTCTTTCTTTCTTTCTTTTTTTTTGAGTTGAGGTCTCACTCTGTTGCCCAGACTGGAGTGCAGTGGCATGATCAAAACTTACCACAGCCTCGACTTCCTGGGCTCAGACAATCCTTCCACTTCAGCCCCCCAAGTAGCTGGAACTATAGGCATGCTCCACCACATCCTGCCAATTTTAAAATTTGTTTTGTAAAGACGAGGTCTTGCTGTGTTACCTAGGCTGGTCTCAAAATCCAGGGTTCAAGCAATCTTTTCACCTCGGCCTTCCAAAGTGCTGGGATCACAGGCATGAGCCACTGTGACCTGCCCAAGTGAAACATTTTAAAAAGAAAAAAAAAATGCATGTGATTATAAGCATATGTATATGTATTATTTAGAACAAAGAAACAACAAAAAGCTGGGCTCGGCGGCTCAACCTGTAATCCCGTGCCTTGGGAGGCTGAGGTGAGTGGATTGCCTGAGCCCGCGGGTTCGAGACCCGCCTGGGCAACTTGGTGAACCCTCATCTCTACAATAAATCAAAAAATTAGCCAGATGTGGTAGCGCACGCCTGTAGTTCCAGCTGCTTGGAAGGCTGAGGCGGAAGGTTCGCCGGAGCCCCAGCAGGTCGAGGCTGCGGTAGCCGGAAGCGGACACTGCACTCCATCTGGGCGACAGAGTGAGACTCCAACTCAAAAAAAAAATAATAATAAAATAAACAACAAAAAAGAATTAGAATTGTCAGATCCTTGTGAAAGGTAATGCGATGTTTAATTCTTGTTACTCACTTTTTCCATGGAAAGGATGTAATCTTCCAACTAGAAAAAGTTCACCTTATATGTATAAGAACAAATGGAAATTAAGGTAATAAGGGAGCATTTAAGCATTTTTAACACATTTATTTGATCATTGAAACATTCATTTAATATTCACCCATTACCTGTCCTGATTCTATCATGTATTGGGTACTGGACCAAATAGGAACTGGAGATTTAATTGATTTTAGACAAGTTAAAATCTATACATCTTTTAAAAAAAGTATAAATTCAGGTATTGAAATAAGATCACAGATGTGATTCCCAAAAGGACTAACATGTCACCTGTATAATTCCCGACCTGGTGCCATTACCTCTGAAATAGGTAACCTGCTTCCCCTTGGTCCTGGGCACAAATGAATTTTCTTCCTATTATTGGGAACTCTGCCTATTGACGAATCTTTCTCATTTCATGAGCCATCTCTACTCCTAGACTCAATCAACCGGCTCTCCTTGTGTGTCTACTTAACTGTTATTTTTATCTCATACCCATCAGTGCCTGGGCGTCCCTGCTGAACATTTCTTTTAAGCATTTCTTCCAGCTGCTTTTCAGTGGTTACCCTACTTTATTTTTCCATTCAGAAAATTAGTTCAATCTTCTGCTGTCATTTGTTCTCGAAATAAAATGTAGCACAAGAGACCTATTTTTATGCTAGGTAGTTTCAGTAGGCTTGACGCATTTGACCTAAGCATATCCTGAATTACACTTCATTTCCACTAAACTAACATTTATTGAGTTATATGGGCTAAGCACTCTGCTTGGTGCTAGGGTACGAAGATGAGGAGTTTACCATCTCGTAGGGGAAGGAATATACAATGAAGGTACTTTTGTTGACCCTAGCCTGATATCACTGAGGTTGGTATGGGAAAGGGTGCTAACACAATTGCTTAGAATTCACAACAAAATTTGAATTACCATTTGCAATTTCATTATGTGTATGTAAGAATAGCATTGTCCTTTTTTTTTTTTTTTGAGTTGTTTATGACCTGATAGTACTCTTTTTCTCTCTTCTATAGGAATGAAATTTTCAAAGCTAAAGCTTCATATAGAACCAAAAGAATTAACTCACCAAGTTCCATAGGTTCTACTTCTTAAACATTTTTGTCTTTACAGCCCCAGCACCTGCTCTCTCCACCTGGTCTTTTGCCTGTGCTCCTATCCCCCTTCAGTCCATTTGTCACACAACCGGAGTGAATTTTCTAAATGCAAGTCAGATGATGCCACTTGTTTCTAAAATGGATATTATGATCTGTTTATTTGTCTGTTGTAGTAACACTATCCACCCAGTGGTTTAACCCAGAACCTATGAGTAACCTCAGATTGGCCTTTTCCCCCATCCCAAACATTTATTCAACCTCACCTGTCCAGTCAGCTTCCTAATGTTAATCAAATCTCTCTGTCCTCTCCATCTCCATGATTGCTGCCTTAATCAGATCCTTATCAGTTCTCTCTTGAACAATGACTATCTTATTCCTGGACTTTCCATCAGGCCCTGTTATGCTCAGGTCTTTATCTTTTACCTTTGATCTTGTCAACTCATGAGCAGCCTTCCCTGACTCCCCAATCCTGAGTGACTTACTTGTGCTTCTGTTGTTCTTAATACTCATTTGCAGACCTTATTGAGTTGTCTGGTTTTCATGTTTGGAGACTGTGTGGGAACTTGCTTGCCATTGCATTTCTGGTTCTTAGCAGCATGGAATGATGCAATGATTGATTGTTGAATAAACGGAAGCCATAATTTATAAATTGTGGCCTGAAAGGAAGAATGCATATAACCACCTTTAAGATCCAGGTCGTCATGTGTTGGGAAATCTTCAACAATTGTTAGATTTGATACAGTCCCCAAACATCTCTAGGAATCTGCTTAAGTGGTCCTTGATATTGACAGTTTTCCATGTACCACACTATGGTGATAACCAAGTATTATGCACTAGATTACTATTGCTTAGCTTTCTTTTATGATTAACTTCTCATTTAAATAAATACTAGCATATATGAATCTTCAAGGCTTGATTAGAAAGTTCTCTGGTCTTAGGTAGATTTTAGTGACAATGTTTTAGCTAAGAAAGGAAAACAGACTGAAGTTAAGGATCATAGAGCTCATAGGGAGTGAGACAGATGATCTCTTTTATTGTTATGCATAGTTCTTTTACCCAAAACTCCTAAATTTTTTTCCTAAAACAAAAGTTTATGCAGACCAATCATGGTTACTTTGCTCAATTTTCATACTTGATGAGTAGAAGTTCAGTGGACATGAATGAACAATTACATCTGGCACTAAGGTTAGATTGTTTGTTGTTACTTGTACTCTCAGCCATGGGATGATTTATCTAACAGCAAACTGGTACTTGCTGTGTTTGCTTCACAAGAAAGCTCTGCATTCATTACTCACAAAACATCATTGCCTGATCTTTATGTGACATTGTGCAGTGAGCAGCCCAGATGCAACTTCTGCCTGCATGAAGTCTGCCTTACCCCTCACTCCATATCTGTGCTTGTGGTGTAAGCCCCAGGGATGTGGTGACATGCAGAAAGAAAGTGAAGATTGTATTTTTCACATTTCTGATCAACTGAAAATAAATTTTTGGCAGTTTGTTTTTAGGCTGCACTGGCATAACCCTGTGTTGAAATAACAGTGCCAAAGCTGCTCTGCAGGCAGTTCAAACTCAGGAGACTGTTTAAAATCTTTGCTGTCACAAGGACTTCAGTGGGGAGGGCAGGAGAACCATCTGGGGAATAGATTACCAGGTAGGCATGAGAGGGGTTCATTAGCTACCACTGGAAAACTTCTGTTCCCATGCCACCCCTGCTCCATGTGTTCTTTATTTCTTGGGTTCCAGATTCTCAGTATTTGGAGGGTACAGTTGAAACAGGATGTTGGAGAAAGGTACTGTGGCTTTTAAGGAAACAATATTTTCAATAGAGCTAGAGATTAGTTCAACAGAAGTCCATTTTACTTTCAAGAAAATACCAAGGGTCAACTGCTCCATATGGGTTCAAGTTTAATGTCAGCCAATCCTATGGGTTTCCCCACTATAGATGTGCCACTTTGATTAAGTGTGAGAAAGGTTTTGGAACAACTTTTGTGTTGCTTAACTTTGCTAGTATTATTTACTAGTGGAGGCATTTTGCAGATCTGAATTATCAAGCAGTAGGTAGGTTTCCTGATATTTGTCAAATATCCACTCTGTTCTAGCACATAAGAAGGCATCATGCTGACCAAAGGTACCATAGGGAGGAAAAATTGATTGGTCTTTTTGAGTGGTCACCATGTGTCAGGCATTGGGTAAGGTGCTAGATTTTGAAGGTATGATATGTTCATGAACATTCATTCTATTTTGAAGTCTTAGCCAGCCACTGAGGAATTTCAAGCAGAGTTGTAGTTGTTCAGTGGTTTGTTGAAAGGGTTTTTGAGGGTCTAGACTGCAGGTGGAGAGTTCAGGAATAAGATAGTCATTGTTTAAGAGAGAACTGATAAGGATCTGATTAAGGCAGCAATCTTGGAGATGGAGAGGACAGAGAGATTTGATTAACATTAGGAAGCTGACTGGACAGGTGAGGTTGAGTAAATGTTTGGGATGGGGGAGAAGGCCAATCTGAGATTACGCATAGGTTCTGGGTTAAACCACTGGGTGGATAGTGTTACCACAGCGTATGTGCCACAGTGTCCCACACAGACAAATAAACAGATCATAATATCGATTTTAGAAGCATCAGCAAAGCATGGTGGAAATATAGGAGACAGAAAAGCAGAGGAACATATAATGAAAAAATAGGCTTAGGAGTCTGACTGATTATTGACTTTGCTGCTACTTGTGCGTGATCTATGGAGAAGTTACTTAACCACACCAAAGTTGAAGTTCCCCATCTGTGAAAAAGAGGATAAAAATAGCACCTACCATGAAGATCTTTGGAGATAAGATAAATAAGTTTTTACAGTAACTTTAAGTAAATAACACCAGGTATATGAGATTATTATAATAAAGAACTGCTTTCTAAAGTCAAAGAAAGCTTCATGAAGGAGGTGACATTTGACTGGAATCTCAAAGGATTAGTAAGCATTAACCAGGCAAAGAATGAGGTAAGGAAATAAAATATCCAAAAGTATGGAGTTGTTAAAGTGTCTGTTATTTCTGCAGAATAGAGGAGAGTTTAAGGAGATAAGAAATAGATATGTTTTGGGTATAGTGAGGCCATACAGGAAGGGAGACTGGCTTGTTGTTTGGATTGTGATTTTAAGACAGAATCTTATAAATGAATGAAATGACTGACTTCCATTCAAAGATGGTCCTGTCCTGTGAGTTCACACTTTGACACTTCATTCTTCTTCAAATGTATAGCAATGACAGGCAAAGAGAAACACAGACCCATGATAATCATCTCTGTGGAACAGAAATGAAAAGTGGTGGCATGACTGAACCTATGAACCGATAGGCCCTGGTCTGGAAGCAGAAAGTAGTTTGCTTCCTGCCACAAGTTAGGCAGGGGGAGGATAATGTTCCACCATATGGGGAAAACCACGTTCATTCCTTGGTGACAGTGGTAAATGGGGTTTCCCCACTTGTGAATGGGCTGAAGACAAACAGAGAAATCAGTTGCCAGACCACTGCCTGAGGTTGCATGTTTAGCCTGAGACTTGGGAGGAAGGAGGGAGATACAGGCACTAAACCAGGCTCCAAACCAGGCACTAAAGCGAGTCACCAGTTGGATTAGAAACTGAATTTACTGTTGCTCCTTGACTTGCAATGGGGTTACATCCTGATAATCCTGTTGAACATTGAAAGCATCATAGACCAAAAATGCATTTAATACACTTAACCTACTGAATGTCACAGCTTAGCTTAGCCTACCTTGCATGTGCTCAGAACACTTACATTACCCTACAGTTGGGCCAAATAATCTAACTAAAAGCTGTTTTATAATAAAATGTAAGAGTATTGTACCTCATATTGATAAAACATTATTGATCTGGAAAAAGATCAGACATTACAATTTAAAGTAGTGTTTCCACTGCATGCATATTGCTTTCATACCATTGACAATTCATGGTAAGTCAAACCATCATAGACATAGGCCATACATGAATCTCTATGATTAAATCAGGACATGATTATAAGACTAGTTCTGCATTGAGTTGAGTTAACTTCCAAACCACAAGAGAGGGAGCCAAAAGTGCATGTACACACAAACACATACACACACACACACACACACACACACACACACACAGAGACAGACAGACAGATAGCGAGAGAGACAGACACACACTAGAGGGTTGAGGGAGGGGGTTGCATAGAGACAGAAAGAGAGAAGACATAAAACCTTTCCACTTGCAATTCTGCAAACTTAAATTCTATCATAGGTGTTTGTGTTCCCCACTTCCCTCCCCAAATTCATATCCCCAATGTGGTGATATTAGAAGGTGGGCCTTTGGTTGGTAATTAAGAAATTGTAGAGCCCTCATAAATGGGATTTGTGTCCTTGTAAGAAGAAACTACAGAGAGAGGATTTTTTGGGGGCCATGTGAAAACACATTGAAAAAATGGCCTTCTGCAAGCCAGGAAGAGGACCTTCACCCATCACCAAATCTGCCCGCATCTTGATCTTAGACTTCTCAGCCTCCAGAATTCTGAGAGATAAATATTTGTTGTTCAAGCCACCTGGTCTGTGATATTCTGTTATAGCAGTCCAAAGCGACTAAGACTAATCCCAAAACACATTTAAAATAATAATGCTAAGAAAGTCAGAATTTAGAATTAAAAATTAGAAGATAGCATCATTTTAAATTAAATACACTCTTAAAAGTGTGACCAAAAATCTAAGTATGAGATTAAAAGAATCTTTTAAAAATTTTGGAAGAAAATCAGGAAAAAATAATAAAGTATAAGTGAGTGTTGAAAAAATTTAGCAATATTAGATAAGAAAACACATTCCTTGAAATAGAAAGAGCAATAGATGACATACACTCAATATTGGACCCTTCTATAACAGAGTATTAGTAACTTGGAAGTAGATTTGATAAATTTTTATAAGGCACAAATGGCATAGAGAGATAAAGAAATTAAATTTTAGGAAAAGGGAGTTAAAACATAGAAGAAAAATCACTCATCACTAGCATATCTAATAGTAGTCCCAAAAGAAGAGAATAAAGAAAATGGCAGAGAAGCTCTATTTGAAGATCTCTGTTAAATTTTTTGTGCTTGAAAAAAAAAGTAAGTTATAAAATTAAAAGTTCACTCTGAGGATTGAGTGATATAAATAAAAATAAGTCCATACCCAGACACATTGTAGTTCAATTACCAAGGATGATGAGAATGTCTTAAAAGAGTGAAAAGAAAAATCACTTACAGTGAATGACAGACTGATAGCTAAAATCTCATCAATATATTAGTTGCTAAAAGATAAATAATAAAAATATCCCAAGTGCCAGATCAAAATACTTTTATACTCACCTCAACTATCATTCAATTTTGAGGGCAGAACACTGTAAAGGCATTACAATATATAAAAGGACTATTCAAAGAGATATCCTACTAAAGAGAAAAGTGGATTCAATGGGAATATATGTGATAAGTGAAACAAAGATGATCACAGAAGTTGCTAAACTTAGGATCCTCAATTGATAAGTGATAATAATTTATAATAAATTCATGATTGCTACATAATAATAACCTTAACTTTTTCTTTTTGAGACAGCATCTCACTCTGTTGCCCAGGCTGGAGTGCAGTGGTGCAATTCCAGCTTACTGTAGCCTCCATCTCCTGGGCTTAAGTGAGCTTCCCTCCTCAGCCTCCTGAGTAACTTGGACTACAGGTGCATGCCACCACATCTGGCTAATGTTTTTATTTTGTATTTTTTGTAGTGACAAGGTCTCACTATGTTGCCTAGGCTGGTCTCAAACTCCTAAGCTTATGTGATTCTCTTGCCTTGGCCTCCTAAAGTGCTGGGATTACAGATGTGAGCCACTGAACTAGGCCTAATCTTAACATTTTTAATGGAAAATAAAAATCTAGGCATTAAGCAGAAGTTAAAATGTGCTCAATTATATGTTATGTTCATGATGAATTCAGAAATACTAAATTAAACATCAGAGAAACAACATTAACAATGGGAAGAAAGGAGGAAATTAAAATAAATGAAATAAATGCAAACTGAAAGCACAAAATAAAAATTATGATAAATGTAAGTAGATTAAACTTGCTTATGAAAAGGCACAGGTAATGTTAAAAATCAAGGGCAACCCCCTCGGGTCCCCTCCCACTCTGGGAGCTTTTCTGTCCTCTCAATAAATCCTGTTTTTAAAAAAACCCAAAATCTAGTTATATTTTGCTTATTAAAAAAAAAAAAAAACAGTAAAGGCAAACTAACCAACCCCACAGAGGGTTGAAAATAAAAGAATGGTAATACTAGCAAAGTTATAACTCCTGCAACAAATACTATCATGAGATACAAAAGATTTGGAAAGCAAAGTTAGCAATGAAATGTTTACAAAATTCGACTATGTAATATGTCACAAATAAATGCTAATCATTTTTAAGAAATTGATATCAAAATATCATGTTTTCTGAACAAAGTGCAATGAATTTAGAAAATCAACAAGAAGAAACAGTAAAGAGGTCCCAAACGTTAAGAAACCTACAAATACACACTAGAATATCTCATTGGGTATAAAGAAATAATTAGGAATGGAAAGACAGGGAGATATAATTAAAGTAGAATTCAGAGATAAGTTTATAGCTTTAAACATATTACAAAAAACAGAGAACATAAATAAATAAATAAGGTAAACATCACCTTTAGGAAGAATAACAGCAATTTTTTAAAAATTTAAAGAAATAAGGATACTAAATTAAGAGCAGAAATTAATGAAGAAGAAGAAAAAAAAAAAAAACAGGTAGAAGGAAGTGTAGAAAAAGATTCCCAAAGTCCTGAAATAGGAGATCAAAATGCATTCCTCATTGTAGAGAACTAAAATTTGTATCATATTGCAGGAGGTACTCTAAGTAGGACAATTTGGAAGAAAGTTGGGAATATCTAAGCAGTTTGAAGGTGTACATATCCTATGACCATACAATTTCACTTCCAGATATGCCCAGAGAAACACCCGCATGTATGCACATTGGAAGCTATACAAAGTTGTTTACAGCAACATTGCTGTGATAGTGCAAAACTGCAAAAAACTTAAATGTACATCAATACATGAATAAATCGTGGTGTTTTTATTCACTGTAGTACTATATAGCATTGAACATAAACTAGAGCTGCATATATCAACATGGAAAAAATGTAATTACAAAGACACAATATTTAAAATTAAATGCCTATATTAATGCTGCTACTTACCATTTTGTTAATATATTGTTTTTTGAGTGCCAGGTGAGGTGGTTCATGCCTGTAATCTCAGAACTTTGGGAGGTGGAGGCTGGAGGATCACTTGAGGCCATGAGTTTGAGACCAGCCTGGGCAACATGGTGAGATGTTGTCTCTACAAAAATTAAAAATTAAAAATTAGCTAGGTGTGGGAGCATATGCCTGTAGTCCAAGCTTTTTGGGAGACTGACACAGGAGGATCTCTTGAACCCAGGAATTGGAGATTGTGGTGAGCTGTGATCGTGCCACTGCACTCTAGCCTGGGCAACAGAGTGAGATCCCAACTCAAAAAATACTAAAAGAAAAAAGTACTGTTTATAGAGAATAAAATGCAAGGGAATGATGAACACTTCATTTAAGTTAGTGTAACCTGGGGAGAATGAGGATATGGAAAAGGGAAAGCACAATGAGACACACTGTATATTTTATTCTGTTACAAATACTATCAAAAAGGAAGAAAGACATGTATAATCACTGAGTCAGAACATGAATAAGGTAGAAGCTTTTGATACTGTATTGTTGAACTGCTTTCTAAGTGTGTATCTGGATTTAACTGTAATAAGAGAGTTTAAGCACTGAAGCCTGGTTGTAAGGGAGGCATGTGGCAATCTCTGTCCTTTGGCATGGTACCATCCTGTCACTACCATGACATCTCTTTTCAGAGAAGACACTGGAAAGAATAGTCCACAATGACAAATTTCTTTCTTCAGTTCCCATTTACCCTCCACACCGCCCACCCACTGGAATTAGTCTTCTAGATCCACACAACTGTTTTTGCCAAATCTCTAATGAACCTTTCCTTATTCTTTTATAGTGACACAATTTGAAGACTTGGCCCCACCTTCCTCTTGAATCTCTCCCTCTGTTTCATAACAATCCCCTTCTTGTTTTTCCGTATTTTTTTCATTGGTTGTAAATGTACAGTCTCCTTGATGCTGGGTAGTATTGGGGTAGTTGCTCTTGGGTTCTTGACTTTGCTCCAGAAAAGAACTTCAGAGCAAGTTGCAGAGAGTTTTAAAGTACAGTTTATAAGAGAGGAAAAAAGAAAAACGCACATTGAAAAGAGAATGCGAGTGTCCTAAGGGAAAGGGCATAAGTTTGCCATTTGCTTTATATGTTGTTCAAAATGATGATTAGACAACCTATTTTCTTTTTCTTTTCTTTTTTTTTTGAGTCAGAGTCTCACTCTTCACGCAGGCTGGAGTGCAGTGGCACTCTCATGGTCACTGCAGCCTTAACCTGCTGGGCTCAAGCAATCCTTCCACTTCAGCCTTCCAAGTAGCTGGAACAACAGGCACACGCCACCACGCCCAGCTAATTTTTTTTGATTTATTGTAGAGACGAGGTCTCACCATGTTGCCCAGGTTGGTCATGAACCTGTGGGCTCAGGCAATCCTCTCACCTCTGCTTCCCAAAGTGCTGGGATTACAGGTGTGAGCCACTGCGCCTGGCCTGGCAACATATTTTCTAAGTTAAGATTTGTAAGCCGGGCTCGGTGGCTCAGCCTGTAATCCCGCGCCTTGGGAGGCTGAGGTGAGTGGATTGCCTGAGCCCGCGGGTTCGAGACCCGCCTGGGCAGGCGAAACCTCATCTCTACAATAAATCAAAAAATTAGCCGGGTGTGG
>CAUYQG010042058.1:0-12882 GCA_963574415.1 Tarsius wallacei
GGGCTCCGGCAATCCACTCACCTCAGCCTCCCAAGGCACGGGATTACAGGCTGAGCCACCGAGCCCGGCAGCATAGTACTTTTTAAATAGCATGGATGCTTAAAAAGTTAACCTATACTGCTCATGAGTTACATTTTATTATATAAAAAAAAAAAAAAAACATTGTCATCGTGTTCATACTTAGAGTCTCATCTACCTCTAAAGATGACTCTGCCCTCAAACTGGCTCATCTATTCAAATTAGCATATAGATGCCTAGTGTAAGTAAAAGAAAAGTTAAATACTATATTCTTCTTCTCTTGTTTCTTTCCCCGTATTTTCAGATTATGGTTTGATCTTTTAGCCATTTTCTCTTTTAGTTGTTATTTAAACTGGTCAAGTCAAGTAGCTACTATGTAATGTGCCAAGCCCATAGCTAATTATGTTTCCATATAACCTTACTTCTTCTTAAAAAATAGTCTGAAGAAAGTATGATGAGGCTGCTTTTCTACATTTGAAGAAACTGAGACCCACAGCTGCATGAACCCAGGTCTCCCTCAGTATAAAACCCATGCAAGTGTATTATATTTTTTGTCCCAGGAAATCTGTGTGAAATAAAAGAACAACAACACCGCAATTTACCCTAGTTGGTAAAGAATCATTTATTTAAAAAAGATTGATCAAGACATTGCTTTAAAAAGAAAAAAGACCGTACCAGACTACTTTACTGAGAGTCCTTTTTCTAAGGAGATATTAAGGAAAAAAGCAAAGAAATCTCATCATTTTTATCCTTACTAGATCACAACAGAAATGGAAAAAATAAGACAAGGAGGTGAAATTAGAGCTTCCGGTCAGTGACCTATATCTTAGACCCCAACCCTGTGAATTCAGGCCTGGTCCAGATCCAACAAGCAAGCAGTTTAGTTGACACATGGTCATGTTTGCCCCCTACATAATAAATCTTCCCTGCTGCAAGAACATTTAAGAAGCTGAATGAAAGCCTTCGTGGTGGTTTGAGGTAATTTAATGCCAGCATTTATTCCTTAAAGATGTTATCAATCAATAGACTACCAAAGACTCTCAGAGGTGTGCCCAAAGAAAGTTTTTGTGTCAACTACTTTTGCATCTTTTTCATTTCATGCCATCAAGGTCTACTTTGAAGGCTTTTTCCCGGAATCAGGACCACAACTTGTATTTGGCATCAGATGTGTGTGTATTGTATTATACTGTGTGTGTGTGTGTGTGTATTCTTTCCCCTAGTGTGTGTGTGTGTGTGTGTGTGTGTGTGTGTGTGTGTGTGTTCTTTCCCCTAGTGTGTGTGTGTGTGTGTGTGTGTGTGTGTGTGTGTGTGTGTGTGTGTGTATTCTTTCCCCTATTTGGAGTTAGTAGTTTCCCGGTTTACAGAACACGAGAAAGAAATCGTGATGCCTTCTGCACCAGTTTTTGAACAGAACAAACCCTGCTATGATTTAAATCTTTTTTGTTCAAATCTTTAGAAACCATAAAAATGATAACAATAAAAGTATACATGAATAGAAGCACGCAAGGTAAAAAAGGGATGCAAACTCATACAATAAAATGCCTTTAAACCCAGTACTAAGAAACAGGTTGCATGCATTTTTATATTCCTGATAATATGAGCTCTATGAACTAACACTCATCCTGATTTTTACTAAAAATTTCATTACTGGATGCCAAACATATTGTGTTCACACTGATCCTTTATAGTCAAATATATAAGGAAAGTCACTGAAATGTGCAGAGAAGCATAGAATAAATATTTTGCAAGTGCAGTTTAAGATTGTAGGACCTGCGAGAAGTCAGAATTTCACTTTGCTCTTTATAACCAAGGCCTTTGCATTTAGGAAATAATTCAAGGTTCAATTGGAGAAGCAATGCCCTTTGATTTCTGGTGGTGGTTCACCCTCACTGTTCTGATACTCATAAAATTGGCTTCTTCGCGCTTTGGGCTAGAGTTTTTCTGTCTTCCTTTGGTATTCTTCATTTTAAAAGAGTCCTCTAATTAGTTGTTTTACACTGGGCTATGGACAGTCGATCTTTAAACCTAAACCCCCTAAGGTAAGTTCCCTGAATATTCTCTGCCCTCTTCTCTTTTCTTCTGGCTTGCTAGCAAAGGATCTCTCTCTCTCCCTCCCTCCCTCATGCATTTTTTTTCCCTGAGGCTGACTTCTGGAGTGAGAGTTGGTGTTTCACCTATTCTCACAGGGTGTTGATTGCACAAAGCCTCCCACCTATGAAAGTCATTTGGAATCCTCTGCTCAACCTGGTGATGGAGAACCTGGATTTTACACTCCAGGCATGGGCAACAGAAACATAGAAACGATCAACATATCCAACTTGCCAGAGTCCCTTTCCTCATGTGTACCCCAGAGGTGGCTGGGCTGGTTAATTCCCAGGGTCCTTCTCAGTGGTGCCAACGTCCTGTGGTGCTCGAACCTTCCAGAGCCAGCCAGAAGCAGCTCTGTGGGCAGAGGAGAAAGGGTGAGATGGAATTGCAGTTGTGCGTGTCTGATGAAGGAGGAGTTGAGAGCTGCCGGTCCAAACATGAACACACGGAGCAGAGCCAGTGGAAATGTAGGAGTCTGAAGTCTGTGCCTAAGAATGTTGATTCAGCAGCTCAAAAAAATAAAAATGGGAATCTTCCCAGAACATTTCACCTTGGAGTAGTCTCGTCTTTGGCCGAGTGTGTCTCTGCTGCTCTGAAGCAGTGTTAAGAGTTCAGATGTCATTTTGCATTTGGCACAAAGCCAGCCACCCAAGGCACCAGACCTGTCAGGGTTCAAGTTTCCTTAGGCTTCCCCCCACCACTCCCACTGCTGAGTGGCTGAAATTTATGTTTCTCCCAGAAAAGGAGTGAGGATCTGATTTGAGCCCCTGGCATCCACCGTGACTCCGTGGTTGGTTTCCCTGCTTGGCAGAGGCCTGCTGTGGCCTTGACTGACATCTCTCAGTGCAACCGTGGCTGCCATCTCCCGGCACAGCCCTGCCACACTAGAGCCACCAAGGGCACCCTGCACAAAATGCTTCCTGACAGAGGGGTCCCAGCCACACAGAGAGATCAAATGGCAAGGGGCATGGGGGTGAGAGGATTTGCTTAAAGGGGGAGGCGAAATCCGTCCATCACCCTGTTTCCCTTGCTGAGCTGTGACTCCAGAAATGTCAGGGAGAGACAGGCTTTCAGGAAACCTACCTTCCCCTGGCAGCGATGAGTGTTCTTCGTGCAGACTTGGGGGGCCCTCGTGTAAACTGATGCTGAGTTGGACAGCACAGGGTCATCAAGCCACTGGCAGAGTCGAGACTGCATAGCCCGTGCCCTTGGAAGAAAGAAACATAACGGTGACGTTGATTCATGGGCTTAGGCGTCATGGTATTCCTGTGACCATGCAGAACGGCTCACCAGTTTCGGAGGCTTCCAGCTGCACTAGGACTATAAGGAAAAGCTTTGTGGTTTGCTTTTCACAGGCTTGACAATACCCAATTCAGGGAGATTTAGTCTGGGAAGGAGGGTGGAGGAGGAACGAAGGACATCTTAGTCATGTCCTATTTTTCGCCCATCCAGTGTTTCTGTCTCCCTGTTCTCCCTAGCATCCTTGCTGGGGGGGAGAAGGGGGAAGGACTTAAATTTGGAAGACAGGAGAATTTCCCAGACACTCAGAGAAATAAGAACAGCGTCAAGTCAAAATTGTGAAATAGGATGAAAGACTGTCCTATCACATTCTAGACTCTGTTTTGTGCTTTTGGTTGTTAGTTTCTTCGTTACAGTCTCCATAAGGTCACTCAGTGAATTGTTGCTGAACATCTACTAGGGGGTAGATCCCGAGTCTAGAGAAGTGAATGAGAAGCCACCAGGGTGCTGCCCTTGGAGAGGTTCTTCTAAGCAAGTAAATCAGCAAGCAAGCCAAATACAGATTGCAGGAAGTGCTATGGGAGAAATAGATGGGCTGCTGTGGTCTTGGAGGCAGCGGGGGCAGGGTAGACTGCCTGGCAGCAGGAGGAGGGAGAAGGCTTCTGTGCAGACAGTGAAAGGCTGAAATAAGAAAATGAGCTCATGTAGGATGGCAGAGGAAAAGAAAGGAGAAGATCATCCAGGGTCCTGAATGTTGACAGTCTCAGATGCCAAGGATTCTGTGCTGTTCTTCCTCCCAACCTCAGGTATCCAAGTGTGTCTTCCTTCCTTCCTTCCTTCCTTCCTTCCTTCCTTCCCTCCTTCCCTCCTTCCTTCCTTTCTTTCTCTCCCCCTTCCTCCCTCCTTCTCTCCCTCCTTCCCTCCTTCCCTCTCTCTATTGAAATGGCTGTTAGTAACCTAACCAAGGTAACTCCATTTTGTAGTAGTCCTTCTATTTTGTCTTCCAGTTCCCCCAAAGCCCCTCTTACGTGTGACCACCCTAACCTTTCCAGTAGGCCATAAATCATGTCCTGTGATTTATGGCTTTTTCCATTCCTTCCCCTGGAGGGCTATAACATTCCTGAAACAGTCCTGTCATGCTATGTAATTTACACTTCCACCCTCTACAGTTTAACGATGTGTACTTTGAGAAATCTCCTTTGTTCCCCACCCAGAACTGAAACTCTGTAACCTTATGGTTTTCGCTATAAGGTTGCAAACCCCTTGCTTGTTTCATTTGGGCTTGAGAGTTTTTTTCTGGCATGAGCCTGCTCTCAACCACCGGTATTAAAGGACTCAATTTTGTCTCTCAGTGTGTTGGCGACTCCTTACTCATTTTGCAGCTATAACACACTCTCTCTTTCTTTCTTCCATGTTGTGGTCTCACTTAGGCTGGATGCAATGGCACCATCACAGCTCACCACAGCCTTGACCTCCTGGGCTCAGGCGATCGTTCCACCTCAGCCTCCTGCATAGCTGAGACTACAGACATGTCCCCATGCCTGACTGATTTTTTTATTTTGTAGAGGCAAGGTTTCACTGTATTGTCCAGGCTGGTCTCAAACTTCTGGGCTCAAGCAATCCTCCCGACTTTGCCTCTCAAAGTGCTAGCATTATAGGCATTAGCCACCATGCCTGGCTTGTCTGCATTACTTTCTGTTACCTTGTCTGAAAAATGGGGCTCATAGAAGGCATAGGCTATATTGGTGATTATTTTAATATAAAATTGAAACCTAACTCCGTTCCAGGCACTTTGTAGGAAGGCAAACACATCTTAGTTCCTTTTCTCATGCTGTCACTTATTTTTCCTCATTACACCTTATTTCAGATTCTGAATTAATTTATAAGTGATCACTCTTTCTAGAGATCATAATATTTTAAGAAGTGCCAAATGGTGCGATGTTGGTCCCCACCTGGGAACGGCTGTGGTTGGGGGCAGGATGGCACAGACGAGTTTCTTGGGCTCTTGAAGTCAAGCATTGTTGACAGTGGCCTGCAGTTATGATGAGCCCTGGAGGCTGGGGATTCTGATAGGTAAAATAATGATGGTTCGCTGTTTGCTTGGGAAAATGGCAACGCTCAAGAAGAGTTATTGTCAGTGAAACATACAAACACACAAATACGTACCTGCCAAAATGAAAACATCTCGGTGTTAAGTGCGCTTGGCCCCTCCATTTCCACAGATCCCTCTGTCCCTCCTAAAGGTGTTCACATGGCCCGTTTCTGTCCTCAGCTGGCTGTCAACCAAGGTGTTAGCTGGTAACAGATTCTTACTGATGACTTCCCTCCGTAAGATTTTACACCTGTCATGACACTTGTTTAAAACTCACTTTGCACACCTTATTTAAATTTTATTGTGTGAAAGACTCTCTCCTGGGATGCATTGGGATTTGTAGCAGGAAGCACTGTCGAGAGGAAGCAGCCTGTGCACCCCAGCTGTCCTAACGGGGAAAAAATGGGGATTGTTGACTCTTGAAAAAAAAAAGGTGGACGTTCCCTTTATTCTGACTGGAGTCTCTTGGCTGTGAGATTGCATTTCCTCCCTCCAGAGATTATGTTGTTATCTGCCATTCTTACCCCTCTTCCTCTTTTGAGAGAGGGAAGGAATGCATCTAAGTGATGTATGGGGGTGGGTGTTAGTGAAATTCTGACATCAGCTGAAATCACCCTCTTTCTTAACATTAGATTAGGCTTCATGGACTCTGAGTCCTGCTGCCAATCTCATGACCTTCCCCAAATTGTCACACATACATACTTGCACGTCTGTCTGCCTCCTGGCTCCATCTTTCCAACTTACTGGGATTTTCTTTTTCTCTACTCATTTTCTATGATGCCTTCCTTGTTTTCTTCTGGTGTCCATCCAGGCATTGACCACAAACTCTTCTTGATTCTCTTTTCCTCTCTCCCCACTCAGAAGAGAAAGCTTGTGTAGAATGTGTTATTGGCCCCTTGTACAAGAAGGGGACACATTTGAAATCTCAACATTTAACGTTCTTCTTCCTAAAGATCCTGGCCATTCCTGATATGCCCATGTAATTTATCTTCCAACTCAGAACACTTTTGAGTGGACAACAGTTACAAGCCAGAACCGTCCCAGGGAACCTGGGATATATTGTCACCCAAATAGCACAAACATAGCCAAGCAGCCAGCCAGCTCGGCATCTGGTTTTTGCAGCTGCCTCTCCTCACTTGTAACTGACATGCTGTAGCTGGGATTCAGTTCCAATCTCCTTCTTAACGCTAAGCAGTCTTCCGTTAATGACCTATACAGTGTTATTACCCTTTTCAGAACTCTCTTGCACTCAACTCTTGACCCCTCTCGAGGACCTTGACCTACACTGCCATCAACCCACATTCAGGCCCCTTTTAGCGTGGTATCCCACTGCAAGATCTATCATCCGGCCCCAGACTAGAGGTAGGAAGGCAGGGGGTGAGGACCGGGGAGGGGGTACAAAGCAAAGTTGACCTTGGCCGAGATTCATGTTTTCAAAATGCAAGAATTTGAAACAGCGGGTTTCTTTTTTCTCTTGTTAGCTCAACCTTTCAGTGAACAGAAACAGCTGCACAGACTTTCTGATTGGTTTCATAATGAGATTGTTATCCGAGCTTGCTCATGTTGTAGAAGCCGCTTTCCAGGCCATAAACTGCAGTGTGGAACTGAAGGTCTGGAGAGAACACACCTGAATAGTGGTGGCCTCCCGACGCCAGACAATCAACCCTGCTTTTCTGCCCTCTTTTGCAGCAGGTGGTAGGAGGTGACTGACCATCTCAGAACTTTCCAATCTGCAAGCTCGGCTGTGTGCTGCATTTCTGGGGACGTGAAAAGAGGAAAAAAAATTTTTTTTTTGAATTATTTTTTCCCAAACAGGGACTCCATGGTAATTTCATTATTGATAATTACAAAGGAAAGAGCACTCAAATGCAGTAACTAATGTGCAATTTTCCTTTTGATAGCCTGAAGCAAATCTGATGGCCATTGCAGTCCAATAAAATGATGATTTTAAAAGAGAAAAAAAAATGCCTTGATTGAATTTATTCTTCCCCCACCCCAGTATATGCATCTTTACTTTTCCCTGGATGTTACCAAATTTGCAGAGTTCATTTTAAAAAATAAAATAATCACTTATTTTTTTTCCTGATTGTAAAGATAGCATTCTTATTACTAGGTGGTAGCACGTGGTGCATAACAGCTCAGATACTAAAGCCAGACTGACTGCATCATATGTCTGCCATGCCTCTGGCTAGCTTAGCAAGCCTCTTCACCTCTCTGGGCCCTATTTTTCTCATCTGTAAGATGAGAGTAATGAAAATACCCACCTCCCCCCGCCCCCTGCTGTTGTGAAAACGAAGGAAGTTAAGAGTTCTTGGAATAGTGGGTGAGAAGAGTTCAGTTAGTGTAATGCTAATACAATTGCAGGAAAGTGAAAATACAGAGACAGAGACAGTTGAAGCACACATCAGCAAGCAAATCACCCATCAACCTTGGGCTAGGCAGACTTAACATTTGGAAGATTTCCATTTGGGGTGTTGTGTGTTTGTATGTGTCTGTGTGTATTCATGTGTGTGTTTGTGTCTGTATCCAACTGTAAATGTTTCTGTGTGTCTTTTCCTTTTAACCAAACATTGCCATTGGCATTTTGCATGCATTTAAAATTATTTTTATACCTCATGGGGGCTGCATAAAATTCTAAAATAAGAACTTTTTTTTTTGAAAAGTACTTATTCTATGGCATTTTGTTTGTAAAATATCTTAAGGCACTAAGCCTTGAGTTGAGAGGATAAAGAGAGGGAGAAATTCAGCAGAGTAACTCTTTTTTATGATTTTGTGCAGCCTGAGAAGCCCAAATGTTATACTTTTTTGTTTCCTCTGGTGCTGAGGGCAAAGGTGGTATGTGGGTTTATATCTGGGAGTTCAGATCAGGATGGATGGGACGGGGTGAGAAGAGAGAAATCGTTTGGGAAAAGACATAATATCCATCTCATAACAGTATTCTGAGGATTGAATTAAGTAAGACGGGGCATGTAATGTGCTTAGCGGAAAGGGTGTTTAATAAATTGCAATTAATACTATTATCAATATTTTTTACTTATTGCTTTAGAGCGTGTATTTAAGCCTTCAAATTAATAGGCAGAAATAAATTGGAGCGTTTGGGTTTACCTCATTCTGACTCAGTTAACCTTTCTAATAAGCGAGGGAGAACATCAGAAATGGAATTTTCTGATAATTGCATTTCCTCACATTAATGAATATTTCAATCACTCTTATTTCTTGTCCACTGCTTGGAGATACAAGAGGGGAAGGGATTGGCCACAGGAGGCCGGGCGCAGGGATGAAAGGAATCGAGTCCTGGGGTGGGCTGTGCTTGGGTGACCAGCTCTGGCCCTGATGGGCAAGGCTTCATTTCCTTTACTTCTCGTTCCTATTGTTCATTTAAGTGCCACCCTGGCTTTCTCATCTTACTCCCTATTAAGCTCTCTCCTCATGGTTGGGTAAGAACGAACCAGAAATGGATTTGCTAACTATTCAATTACCCACATTATCTTGCTCTGTTGCTGTCAAACGAAGCTGAACTAGCCTAGCGCTCAGGACGTGTGCAGCAAGAGAGCAAGCCCTGTTTTACTTAGCTCTGTATGACATCCAAGATGGTCATCGACGTGAAAAGTCCATCACAGAGCGCATTGCCTGTATTGAGCGTGAACTCTACACTGGCCTTATTTTTCCATGTTTGTAGCTGGCCCCATAAGATTGGAGAATAGAGGTGAGCTCTAGAAAACCTAAATTGGATGGATAATTATTTTCAGTACGCCTTATGGACAGGTGAAATGTGTTGGGGGCCAGCCTTGAAGGCCCACCAGATTGACAGGGTCCTGATGGCCCCGGGCCATAGGGCGAGTCTGGGAAGTTGAGGCCCTGTTGTCTTTTGTCTTTGTTGTTATAGTTAAAGAATCCCGTGTAGTCGTGAAAAAAAGAAAACAGTATGTTTATGTAAAGTATTTTCAGCTATTAGGAAACTCATTGTCTTTTTTTTTACTTTCCACTATGTTGTCTGACCTGTCTCTTTTGTCCATGTGATGACTCTGAGGCATGTTTAAAGGGCTTTTTATCTTTGGGTTACAAATCTTGTTTTTAGACTTAGGATTTGTGACTAATACCTGGTAAAAAGAAGTTTTTGATTTTGTTTAAGCAAAGAATTGTTTTGAATGTTTTTACTTATTTATAGTTGTAGTTATGGTGTTTAGACATAAGGTTTTATAAGTTTATAATCGTAGACATAAGATTTAAGTGTAGTGAAAGTTTATATTAAGGTATATGTAGGTGACTTATAAGTTTGTTTTTCAGGGTTTGGAATGCATATTGAAGTTTTAGTATATAAAAAATTGAAGGGTTTAGATGTAGAATTTAAGTGAGTAAAACAGATTTTATCTAACAACCGAAACTACCTTTAGGCCTGAAAAATATCACTAAAAGTTTCTTTCAAGTTATTCTTTCCTTAGAAATAAAATGTTCCAAATAGAAAGACAATGAAGAAATTTGACAAAAGAAAATTACTAAGGGGGCCTGAAAGACCAAGAGCTTCATCCATGAAAAAAAGAACGTCTACACCTGTCTGCCCCAGGTGTGGAAGAGACCCCAGATACACATTCTTCCACACAAAGACTGCTCCAAAGCCCTGGGCCAGAAACCGTTGTTCTGGCTGGCCCCCAGAGACTTTGTTATGGAGATAACCTTTTTCCCTGGATAATTTGAATAAGGAAGTTAAGTTTATAAAGAGTTAAATTTGTTAAAAAGGTTATAATACGTATCAGTTAATTTGGGATATAAGTTTTGTTTTAAGTAGAGTTGTTTAATGAAAAGCTTTATAGTTTATAATTTTGATATTTTATATTGGTGGGTTATGGGGACTTTTTTACAGGATAACGTCCTCATGTTGGGATTATGTTGTTTTGAGTGTAAATAGTCTCCGCCCTTAAAACATTGGCCAAACTAGGAAGAAAATACTTAAATTTACGCATCGTTTTAACATCACACACAAAAAAACCATGTAATTTGTTGTAAGCGACTTGTTTGTAATGATGATTTTAACTTGCTCCATGGCAACAACTTACAGGGATTATCTCCCTTGTAGAGAGAAATATAAGCTCACAACTACCCACAATAAAATGGCATCTACACCCTTTTAACAGGTCTTTCTCTCTCTCTTCCCTTTTTTCTTCCCCTCAAACACCTATGCCGGCTCCATCTTTTGGGGTACCCTTTGGATTATACGGGAGCAGGTCTCCGGCAGAAATGTAGAATTTTAACCTCAAATCACTGGAGACAAAGGAGAAAAAATTCACAATATCTTTTGCTTTTCTTCCTTCTCTCTCTTCCTACCTCTTCTTTCTTTCAACACATATATGTAGTGTCTTGTGTGGCGGCACTCTTAAACAGGGGGAGGAAAAAAGGAAGGAAGGAAGGGTCTTACTTTGATCCCACCATGGAGAGAAGGAATGGTGGTGGGATAGTAATGATCCATCGTCATTTGAGGCACAGAGAGACTATTTTTTAGGCTGATCATGATGACAGAACATTTAAAAATATTACTGAAAGTATATTATGTTCCAGACTGCTATTTTCAGCCCTACTGTTCTGTGATGTGTAAAGACAAAACTACTGGGTCAAATACATTTTCTATGTGTGATATGTGTGTATCTGTTTGTTGGAAATATTAATCCATGCATGTTAACTGCTCTGGGAATAAAACACTGCAGCAAAGAAGCAGAGTAAACTTGCTTTCTCTACATAGCCAAAGCTTATTTGCCATGGGCTCTCCCCTCCCCTTCCTCTCTTCCCCTCCCCATCTTTCCCTCCTTCCTTTTTGCCTTTTCGTAGAGCAAACCTATTTCTCTGTTGCATGAACCAGCAAATGAGGGTACTTTGCTTTAGGCCTCCTGGCTGTTTCCCACGACCCCTCACCCCCTGGCCCCCGCAGCCGACTGCTTGGATGCCTCATTTGAGTTCGCTTGCTGATATGTGCGTTGCCTTGCTAAAGATATCCACTTAGACATGTCACCACGGACAGAGATGGGAATCAGACACAAACACGCCATTGGGTCTATGGTATAGTCTGTGGAGACAAGATAAGATAGATACACAATTCTGGAAAATTCAAGGTAGAAAATGGTAAATCTCATTTGAGAATTGTAGATAAGGCTATTTAGAAAAAAGGAGATATATACCTCTTGCCTTTTTGCTCTCAGTGATTACCAATATATTACTTGATGGAAATAAAACAATTATATGTAATTATAGATACAAGATCATAGTTTGAGGCACAGAGAGAATATTTTTTCGGCTGATCATTATGACAGAACATCTTAAAATATTACTGAAAGTGTATTATTTTCCAGATTGCTGGTATGGATTAGGCAGGAATTATTAAAAGACTCATGCTCTTTGCTCAGAATAAATAGAATGTTTTGTAAAGCGACCACAAGGCCAGGAGTAAGTTGCTTTTGACTGTGTTTCAAATGAGTAGCAAGAGAGCTATGCCCTTTCCTTTAACTCTTTCCATCCATGGATCCTTCTGAGTCTTCTCAGCTCTTGGCTATTCTGATACCTTATTTTTTTCTCTCCTGTTTTCTTTCCCTTTTACTCTTTTTCACACCTAGTCTGCTCCCATCACAGATATCTATTATTATTTACTCCCTAAAACACTGTAGCTCATCTAATTGCATATATTTCTGAAGGAAGCTTGGGCAAGGCCCAGCAACTGGCCAAGGCTATACAGGGAGTAATGGCAGAAGGTCTCAAACCAAGTCCGTCCGAGGCACATTGGTGCTTAAGCACAAAACATCACCTCCTGCCTCTAGCAGATGCCATCACTAGACTTGCTGTGCTGCTGGTGGTGACAGTCAGAGACAAAATGCTGCTCATCTCTGATCAATTCAACTTTTTGTCTGCTGAAGCTATAAAACTGAAACCTGGGGAGACCTTATGAAAAATACAAAGCAGAGATGGTAGGCTGTCATTTCTCCTGAAAGGGGTATGCCAGTTTGCACTTGTATGTACAGCAAATACATACACACACATCCTTACACTCATGATATTCAGTAGAAAAAAACACAGTGCCCGGCGTCCTCTTGTTGGTCAGCAGAGGTGCAGTGACCGACTCAAAAGCAGGGCTCCTCTAAGTAGGAATAAAGAGGAAATCAACAGAGAGATGAGATAAAATTGGGGGCTGGCTGTATTCCAACAGGAAACCGTTCCCAGAAGTGTGTTCTTTGATGTAGTCCATTGGTTCTGCGGATTTGGTTCATGTCACAAAGAACAGACTTCTGGTGATGCTGCCAGGATCCCTCCCACTGAACATATGCCCCCTCTTACTACCGACCAGGGGATCTCAAGAGGGAGACACAGGGTAGGAGGAGTTTGCAAAATATGCCATGTCTGCTGCTAAACGAAAGGTGGAAATTGCCGAGCTCGTCATATTAAGTTATTCATTGTCTTTTTTTCAA
>CAUYQG010042060.1:0-13283 GCA_963574415.1 Tarsius wallacei
GCAGCCATAAAAAAGAACAAAATCATGAATTTTGCAGCAACCTGGATGGAACTAGAGTCTATAATACTGAGTGATCTCTCACAGAAACAAAGATCTGAGTATCACATGTTCTCACTCATATAGTGGACCTTGAACATCTATAATAATACTATAAGAAAAGGACTGACAGTGGTGGAAAACTATTGGGGTTAGGGAGGGGAAGGGAGGTGGGACTAATGGTAGTCAATATCCGTCTGGGGATGGGGAGACACCCGTTATTAAAAAGGGTGCCTGAATGATGCACATTTGTATACCTAACCCTTAACTGTACCCCACAATCTTATAATAAAAAATATGTTTTTAAAAAAACTTAGATAAAAAGATAAAAGACAACCTAAAATTGCAAAACTGATGAAAATATCGTATCATAACATATCAGAAGTTATGGACTAAACATTACTCAGAAAAATAATTATAGATTTGAGTATGTCAACAAGAGTGAAAAATGGTAAAAATAATTGAATCACATACTTAACTCAAAACTAGAAAAGAACACCATAATGAACAGAAAGAAAGAAAAAAAAATCTGGTACTATCAGACATTAATAGTAGAAGAACAAAATGGCACAACATATATAAAGGGAGTCTGGCACTATCTTCCTAAATTATAGATATGTTCTGGCCCAACAACAACAATTGCAGGAAATTAACTGAAAGCTATATCTAATCAAGTACACTATAGTTTGATGATACTAATTGTGGCAATGTAGATTGGAAACCATCCAAAATGCAGCAACCATGCAACAGTGATATAAACTCTTGTCACACCATAGAACATTATGCAGCTGTGGAAAAAGAGTGCTATCAACTCCAAAAAGTAAGATAAAGAATGATACTTACAATACTCTACATCTTGTGAAAGAAATGTTTAGCATATAGGGTGAAACACCAAAAAAATGGAATTATCTTTTTTTGTAGGATGGGTCACTTGTACTACAGGCTTCATCAATTAGGTAAGTGTTCTAGGAACACATTGACATCAGTGTACCAGTTAGTGTTGCTGTGGAAGGCTGCAATTGGCTTTGGTTAATTTTTTTGAGGGGTAGGGGTGAGGGAAGATTCTTCTAACCACATCTGCCCATTTCATGATGGGTGATTTACAAGTGCACTGCCCATACCACGCTGAATGTTTAGCAGTTTTTTACCATAAACGGCATGACCCCTGTGCTCCACCATTCCTATTCACTTGATCACACTTCGAGCAACTTTTTATTTTTTTCCCAGATGAAAAAAGTCCTCAAAGAGAAATGTTTTGCTAAAGGGAAGTGGTGAAACAAATAATGGCAGAGTCACTAAAAAGCATCAAAATTGCTGGGCTCGGTGGCTCAGCCTGTAATCCTGCGCCTTGGGAGGCTGAGGTGAGTGGATTGCCTGAGCCTGCGGGTTCAAGACCCACCTGGGTAGCGCACACCTGCAGTTCCAGCTACTTGGAAGGCTGAGGCGGAAGGATCGCCAGAGCCCAGCAGGTCGAGGCTGCGGTGGCCGGGAGTGGCCACCGCACTCCAGTCTGGGCGACAGAGTGAGACTCCAACTCAAAAAAAAAAAAAAAACATCAAAATTAACAAGTTAAAAACTGTACTGAACAGTGGAAAAAGCACCCTGATAAGTGAACTGGTACAGGAACATACACATAGACCAATGGAACAAGACAGAAATTCTGGAAGCAAAAACATCTTTGAACCAACTCATCTTTAACAAAACCACAAATAACAATAGCTGGGAAAAAGAGATCATATTTAGCAAATAGTGCTGGGAAAATTGGCTGACCAAATGCAGAAGAATGAAACAGGACTCCTAACTATCACCATATACAAAAACCAACTCAAAATGCATAAAAGCCCTAAATGTAAAACCTCATATTAAAACTATAAGATTCCTAGAAGAAAATGTAGAAAACCCCCTTACGCACATCAGAGTAGGCAATGAATTCTTGACAAAGTACACAAAAGCAAAAGCCATAAAGCTAAGATAGAGAAGTGGGATTTCATTAAAATGAAAAACTTTTGCATAGCAAAAGAAACCATCAACAGAGTAAAGAGACAATCCACAGAACAGGGAAAAATATTTGCAAATTATGCATCCGACAAAGGCCTAACATCTAGGATCTACAAGGAACTCCAATAAAGCAAATGGAAAAAAACAAACAACCCCATTAAACAGTGGGCCAAGGACATGAACAGGCGCTTCTCAAAAGACAACTTTGAAGCGGTCAACAAACACATGAAAAATGCTTAGCCTTACTAATCATCAGAGAAATGCAAAACTACAATGAGATGCTACCTATCACCGGTCAGGATGACTATCATCAATATGTCAAAAAACAACAGATTCTGGTGTGAGTGTGGAGTAAAGGGAACACTTCTACATTGTGGGAGTGCAAGCTAGTTCAACCTGTATGGAAAGCAGTGTGGCAATTCCTAAAGGAACTAGAAGTTGACCTTCCATACGATCCAGCAATCCCTCTTCAGGGAATACATCCAGGTATAATAAATCACTCTACCAAAAAATAAAAATAAAAATAAAAATAAAAAACAGCTGCACAAGCATGTTTATTGTAGCACTATTCACAATAGCAAAAACATAGACACAACCCTGCTGCCTATTGAAAGCCTATTGAAAGTGGACTGGATAAAAAAAATATGGTACATATACATAATGGAGTAATATACAGTCATAGAGAAGAACAAAATCATGGACCACGCAGAAAATTGGGTGCAGCTGGAGACTATGATACTAAGTGACTTATCACAAAAACAAAGAACTGAATACAGCATGTTCTCACTCATAAGTGGGCCCTGAATATTAGCTACAAAAGCCAACGAGAGGGATCAGCAGATCGGCAGTCACTGGGCACTGCTGTGGGGAGTGGGGCAGGGGGGAGGCTGTAGAGCATATGACAACACAGAGGGTACCTGGTACATTACCAGGGGGAGTGAGGGCCACCTAGAGCCCAAATTTCACCAGCATGCAGTCTACTTATGTGGTTAATCCTAACTTATGCCTCTCCTCTCTATAATAAAATAAAATTTAATTTTTAAAAATCTGCCAATATATAGGCTGGGCATGGTGGCTCCTAGTACTTTGGGAAGCCTAGGCAAGAGGATTGTTTGAGCCCAGGAGTTTAAGATGAGCCTAGGCAACATAGTGGGAACTCAGAACTTGTCTCTACAAAAATAAAAAAAAGTAACTAGGGCATGGTGGCATGTGTGGTAGTCCCAGCTATCAGGGATGTTCATAACATAACTCCCAGATAAGAAAAATGAGCTTTTTGCTAGCACACAGTCTCTACTTGGTAATTCTGGCATGCTGTGCTATAGCTACATATAGGAAGTTTCAGGAGAAAATACACACAGACTAAAGGCAGTAAAACTCTGCAGATTATGCCTCATATAGGTTCAGTTTCAGGAAAACTCAGACCAAGCTTGGGATTCTAAAAGTCTCTCAGTCCAGAAAGGCTCCAATGGAGGGAGTAGCAGAGTTTATCTTTTCCCATTTGGAAATTCTGGAATTTATTCAGAGGCCACAGGTGCCTCTGACCCCTTGCTTCAGTCAGCATGCCTGTGGACCCTGCTAGGGTATCACCACTCCCAGGCTGACCATCTCAGTCAGTCCACAAGTTCTAGAACTATTCTTTACTTCTGTAATAAAAGTACCTGCTTTATGTTTCATGCAGAATTCTGACATCATACTTTTATGAAATGCTTTTTATTTAGATCTGTGGGGGTTCTTTTTTTTATTTTAGAAGGCGATAATCATTCAATATTTTTCTTTTCCCAAGCTATATATAACTGGTTTAGCCAAAGGAATGTGTACTAATTTGGGGGCAGATAGGGCAGGACCCTTAGTAAAAGCAGCCTAAAGATTACCTGAACCCAGAAGATTGAGACTGCAGTAAGCCATAATCTTGGGTGACAGACTGAGACCCCCAACTCAAAAAAAACAAAAAATAAAATAAAAATCTGTCAATATAAAAGTAAACATTTATCACTGTCCACAAATGATGCTAGGATAAGAAAATACTTCTAATTAATTTTTAAAACTCCAGCTTAAAAACTACAGAGGAAATAATGAAATTAGAAAACTCACTTTTCATATCCCTTACAGCATTAATTCATTCAGGACATATTAATCAATGGATAAACATTAGATTAAAAGTTGATGGAGAACTTTATAATGATGGCTCAGGCTATCACCAGCTATACCCAATACTCAATTGCAGCATCACTAAAAGTAAGCAAACACTGTATGACTGCTGATGTAATAAAACACCTCCTATGAAGAATTCCTGCTAAAGTAGTTGAAATGGAATCAATCAAGTCTTTTGAGCTAACTTACATTTATAGGAAAAACAGGTCTTAGTGAAACAATTTTAATGACACTAAGAGGAAGTGAACAAAGCCAGAGTTCAGGACATTCATGAGACAATTAACACCAGGGTCTTCAACAAATCAAAAGCATATTTTAAAAAAAGAAAGAAAAGGGTAACAGGATTGCTACAGATTAAAACAGACTTCAAGGACCTATGTAAATATAATATATACTTATTATTCATGTTAAGTTAGGTTTCAAATTAACCCAGATATTTTTGAAAAAATTGATTATGGGCTATCGGTTGATACAAAGAATCACTATTAATTCACTATTATTTCTATTAGGTGTTACGAGGAATTGTGGTTCAGTAAAAAAGGGCCATATTATGAAATACTGTCTCCTAAAGTATAAAGGAATAGAATTATATGATTCAGGGATTCATATTAAAAAAATAAAATAAAGACCAAGACAAAGTAAAAATGAAGCAAATGTTTAATATAAGTAACGTTTTTATGAAATTTCCATGTGTTATTCTACATTTGTAAATGTTTTAAATTTTCTGCAATATAAAAGAAAGAAGAAACAAAACATAAACAAACAAACAAAGCTAATAGCAGAACATCTCCATAGTACTAGGCCTAAACAAAGAAAATAGATTTACTTCTATTCCCCTATTCACTCCCATCCTACTCACTGATATTTCAGTTCAATTCAGACTTCCTAATGATTATAGGATTGAAAAGGTGGGCAGGATGGTATTCTTTGGGGATTCAAAATTTAAACCATTTGCATTGTTTCAGAGTAAAACTTTTTTGCTTTGTTTTTCTTTTTTATCAAGTTTCTTACTTTTTGGCAGTCCTTGATTCTTCATTAATCATTGTTAAGCTCTTACCAAGGCCCTTGAGTAAACAAATCAAATAATAAAAAACAACAGAGGATTTTAAATAGCACAATAAGATTTTTACCTTATAATTATCAAACTGGTAACAATGTAGAAGTTGGTAGAAGCTGAATTTCAGTGAAAAGAAGAGAGAGGAACTTAGGGGATAAAACATGGTAGCACACTGGGACCCAAGATGGCCACCATGGTTCAGTTGACAGGTACATCTCCCACCAAGTGAGATAGAAAGTAGGGACCCAGCCACTGATAGATGCAGGCATCCTGAGCAGTACTGGACAGGTGAAGCACCCAGCACCCAGCAGATGTCTCTTTGAACACATAGAGACATTAAAGCAGAGTGCCACAAGGGCAGATGCTGAAATCTGAGTGCCCCGCTCAACTCTGTGTGCCAGACTCACACAGATACTGAACCACTACCTTGTGTGTGGGGGGGGTAGTGATCCTAACATGCTCTGGGTCAGTTCCCCACTTTCAGTCACACATGAGTTATTAGTCCCATGCAGGAGGCATCCTGATCAGGGCACAATGGTGGACAACTGAAGCCCAAGTAGGACAGGGAACAAACTTGGGCTCAGACAGCCCCTGAGTACACCTTCCACCACTGGCTCCAAGGCTGGTTAAGTTCACCTGCATAGTATACTCAGCTGGTAGCTATCCTACCTACTCCCACTCCAGATCAGGAAGGATATCCTGCCAGCCCTGTAAATAGGGAGCTCTCTCCCTTTCAAGTGCTGAATGTGGACTTACATGCAGAAGGAACAACATGAAAGACATCTGAAGTCTTTCCCAGCGGGAAGGTTTCTGGGCTACAAACTGCAAGCAACAGACAGGGGGCCCATCTGCTCACATGTTTCTCACAGAGTACTTGCAATGGGGCTGAAAACCCAGCCCAACTGGACAAACCATGGGGAAAATTCTGCAGCAGAAAAACCTTTTGCAAGGTGAAGCATGCTGCAGAAGTGAATACCCCTATCTCTCTCTTACTGAGTGATCTATAATGAATGACAGAAAAGACCCTAGAACAGAAAGACATTAACTAGCTTCAAAACAACAAAACCAAAGAAGAAAGATAAAAGAGGGAAGAGCTGCTTTGCACAAATTAGGAAGATTCAATGAGGAAACACAGGAAATCCTAAGAGTCTTAAAGAGACAGCACTCAAAGGAAAAACTATCAGAGCACAAACAATGGAAGCCCCACAGAACAACCTGTCCCAGATGACAGTCATAAAACTCATAGATTGAATGGCTAGAGTGAAAAAAGAGAATTATGAGAAATGAGAAGTGAAACTCAACAAAGTTGTACAGAAAGTAAAAATGGACAGAGTCAGCCAATTTAAGAAAGGCCTATTCTGAAATACTGAAAATAAAGAACTTCATCCAGGAATTTAAATACACCATAACAAACATAGGGAGCAGGATCAATTGGGCAGAGGAAAGACTCTCAGAGCTTGAAGACCAAAATATGGAACCATCCAGTCTATCAAAAACATAGGAAAAAGGTTCAAAAAGAATGAGCAAAGCCTCCGAGAGGTGTGAGACTATGTCAAGATGCCAAATATACACCTGATTGGTATCTCTGAAGTAGAAGGGGAAATAGAGAACACCATGAAACAAGAATTTCATGAGTTCATCCAAGAAAACTTCCCACATCTCACTAGAGGGGAAACCATTAAAGCACAAGAGAATCAGAGAATGTCTGCAAGGTATCACATGAGAAGGCCATCTCCAAGACACATAGTAATTTGCCTCCACAAAGTAAGCATGAAATAAAAAATCCTAAAAACAGCAAAAGGGAAAGGTCAGATCGCCTGAGATGTCACAGCAAGATATACTGGAGAAGATCCACCAAAATGCTTCAGATGTATCTGCAGAAACACTACATGTCAGAAGGGACTAGAGTCCCATTTTTCTCAAAGACAAGCAATTTCAGTCAAGAATTTCCTACGCCACCAACTAATTTTCATCAGAGATGGGGAATTAAAATATTCTCAGACATTTAATCCCTAAGAAAATATGCCACTTCCAGACAAGTCCTTCAGGAGATGCTTAAGAAGGTGTTGAACATAGAAACAAAAGAAGGGTCATACCCATGATGAAAATACAGGCAAGCACAGAGTTAACAGAGTACACAGACCATTCACAAAAATAAAAATACACACATAAAAATACAAAAGTAAAAAGGAAGCAAAGACACCTCAAGAGCTCTATGACAGGGATAAACATTCACATTTTAATAACTAATGTGAACATGAATAGACTGAATATGCCACTAAAGAGGCATAGAGGGCAAGCTGGATAAAGAAGCATAATGCAACATTCTGCTGCTCCAGGAAACTCATCTCACTGCAAAAAACACTCACAGGTTCAAAATTAAAGGCTAGAAAATGACTTTTCAGGCATATGAAAAGCAGAAAAGAGCAAAAGTAACTATTCTGATATCAGACAAAGCAGACTTCAAACCATCAAAAGTTAAAAAGGACACAGAATAACACTACACAATGATGAAAGGCTCAATCCACCAGTAAGAAACAACCATCTTAAATATATATGCACCCAACACAGAAGTACCAGGTTTTATAAAAACAATGTTAAGTAAACTAAGAGAGGACATTGACACTCACACAATCGTAGTTGGAGACCTCAATACTCTGCTAACTACCCTAGACAGATCATCACAGCAAAAAAGCAACAAAGAGATCTGGAACCTTAACCTGACATTCAATCAAATAAATGTAATAAACATCTACATAACACTCCACCCAGCAACTATACTGTATACATGTAGAAGAATATACATTCTACTCATTAACACATGGAACATACTCCAAGATTGATCACATTCTTGGACATAAGCCAAGTGTGAACAAATTTCAAAAGCCTGAAATAATATGCATCTTCTCAGATCACATTGAAATAAAAATAAATATTGTTGCCAACAAAATCCCTCCAAAACACACAAAGACATGGACACTAAACAACATGCTGCTGAATGACTTTTGGGTCAACACAGAGATCAAGACAGAAATAAAAAGATTCCTGGAAACAAAACAGAAACAAAGACACATCTTATCAGAATCTCTGAGATGTCATGACAGCAGTGTTGAAAGGAAAATTTATAGCATGGGCACACCAAGAAAATAGAAACATCAGAAGTAAACAGCTTAATGTCACACCTAAGGGAGCTGGAAAGACAAAATCATCTAAAACCTAATTTCTGCAGAAAAATCCAGATAACTAAGATAAAGTCACAAATGCAGCATACAGAAGACAAAAATCGCATAGAAAGTTTCAAAAAGACAAAAATATGATTATTTGAAAGGATAAATAAGATTGATGAATCCCTACTCAGATTGACTCAACAAAAAAGAGAGAGAAAGTCCAAATAAACACAATTAGAAATAAAAAGGTGGTATCACAACTGAAAATCAAAAATTTCAAAAGATTATCAGAAATTACGATAAACATCTATATGCAAATAAACTACAAAATCAAGGAAATTAAGAATTTTCTGGCATCACACAATCTCTCAAGGTTGAAACAAAAAAAATTGAAACTCTAAACAGACCAATTCTAGGAAATTGACTCAGTCATAAGAAAACTCTGCAAAAAAAAAAAAAAAAAAAAAGCCTGGACCACATGGCTTCCCAGCTGAATTCTATAAGATATTCAAGGAGGAGCTAATACCAATCTTATTGAAAGTATTCCAGGCAATTGGGAATGATGAAATTCTCCCTGACTCATTCTATGAAGCTAACATCTTACTGATACCCAAACCAGGCAGAGACCCAACAAGAAAAGAGAATTACAGGCCAATCTCCCAGGTGCACCTAGACGCAAAAATTCTCAACAAGATTCTAGCAAATTATATCCAACAACACATCTCAAGGATCATCCACCATGACCAGGTGGGTATCATTCCCGGGATGCAGGACTGGTTCAACAGGCAATAGACCATAAATGTAATTCAGCACATTACCAGATGTAAAACCAAGAACTGCACGATTATCTCATTAGACACAGAAAAGCATTTGACAAAAATTCAGTCTCCTTTCTTGATAAAAGCCTCAGAACACCTAGGCATAGAAGAAACATTCCTCAAAACAACAAGAAGCATCTATGATAAACCCACAGCCAACATTTTGCTCAAAGGGCAGAAACTGGAAGCATTCCCCCTAAAAACTAGAACAAGACAAGTATGCCTACTTTCATCCCCCCTATTCAACATAGTGCTGGATGTCCTAGCCAGAGTAATCAGGCAAGAGCAGGAAACCAATGCTATCCAAATAGGGACAGTTAAGCTATCCCTCTTGATGTATGATGTAGGGTACCTAGAAAACCCTAGAGAATCTTGTCAAATGCCTCCCCACACTGATAAATGAATTTGGCAAGGTCTCAGGTTACAAAATCAACATTGAAAAAACAGTACATTTCTATACACTAGTAACAAGCAGGCAGAGAACCAAATAAAAACACAATCCCATTCACAATAAACATCAAAAAAGAAAAATAAATACCTTGGCATCTACCTAACCAGAGAAGTGAAAAACCTTTACAATGAAAACTACAAAACTCTACTCAGAGAAATAAAGGATGACAAAAGCAAGTGGAAAAACATACCATGTTGACAGATTGGAAGAATCAATATTGCCAAGATGTCCATCCTATTCAAAGCAATCCACAGATGCAATGCAATACCCATCAAATAACCAAAATCATTTTTTCTCAGACCCGAAAATGACAATACAGAAATTCATAAGAAAACAACAACAACAAAAAAAGAGTACAAATAGCCAAAATGATCCTCAGGAAGAGGAACAAAGCAGGAGGTTTCACATTTCCAGACTTTAAACTTTATTGCAGGGCTCCAGTAATCAAGATGACATGTTATTGGTACAGGAATAGGCACATAGACCAATGGATCAAGACAGAGTTTCCAGAAGCCAAAACACAGTTTCTCAATCAACTTATCTTTAACAAATTCACCAAAGCAAGCATTTGGGAAAGGAGACCATATTTAGCAAATGGTGCTGAGAAAACTGGCTAAGCACATGCAGAAGAATGAAACTCTACCCCTACCTATCACCATATACAAAAACCAACTCAAGATGGATCAAGGATGTAAACATAAAACCTCAAACTATAAGAATCCTAGAAAAAACTGTAGGAAACACCCTTAACCCTTATGTACATCGAAGTAGGCAAGGAATTCATGACCAAGTCCCCAAAAATGAATGCTACAAAAGTTAAGATAGACCGGTGATACCCCATCAAACTGAAAAGTTTTTGCACAGATAAAGAAACCATCAAGAGAAGAAAGAGACAACCCACAGAATGGGGGAAAAAAATGTCAAACTATGCATCAGACAAAGGCCTAACATTCAGGATCTACAAGGAACTCAAAGTGAAAGGAAAAAAGCAAACAATCCCATTAAAATTGGGAAAGGATATGAACAGACACTTCTCAAAAGATGAAATTCAAGCAGCCAACAGACACATGAAAAAATGATCAGCCTTACTAATTATCAGAGAAATGCAAATCAAAACCACAATGAGATACCACCTAACTCCAGTAAGGATACCTATCATTAATAAGTCAAAAACCAATAGGTGCTGGCACAGCTGCAAAGAAAAGAGAACACTTCTATACTCTTGGTGGGAATAGAAGCTATTTCAACCTCTATGGAAAGCAGTATGGTAATTCCTAAAAGAATTAAAAATTGATCTCTCATATGATCCAGAAATCCCTGCTCCTGGGACTATACCTAGAGGAATGTCAATTATTACTTTATCAAAAAGACACCTGCACACGTATGTTTATTGCTGCACTATTCACAATAGCAAAAACATGTAACAAATTCTGTTGTCCATTGAAAGTGGACTAGATAAAGAAAATGTGGTACATACAAGATGGAGTATTATGCAGCCCTAAAGAACAAAATCATAGCCTTTTCAGCAACTTGGATGCAGTTGGAGATCATCATCCTAAGTGAACTGAACACCACATGTTACTCACTAGTGGGCCCTGAACACTAGCACATTAGCACGAAAGGTGGGATGGGCAGTCACTGGACACTGCTAGGGGAGGGAAGTAGGAAGGAAGGAAAGGGGCACGTGATAATACAAAAGGTACCTGGTGCACTACCAGGGGGAAACAGGGCCAGCTAGAAGTCCAAACTTTACCTGCAAGCAGCCTACATATGTAGTAAATCTTCATTTGTATCCCACAACTCTATAATAAATAAATTATAAAATTAAAATAAGAGGTGAAAGCAAGCACAGAACATTCTTCCCCAAAAGTTGACAACAAAGAATAAGACAGATGAAGTAGTGGTAGAATCCAATGTGAGAGAAAATAAAATTTTCATTTTTTTTTTTGGTTTTAGAAATGTGAGAGGTAGGAAACAGTAGTAATAGGAAGATTTTGACAGAAGGAAAGGTGATTAAATAAGGTTCCAGATGGGACTGATAAGAATATTTATAGAAAATAGGCCTAGTAAGACATGGTAGTATACACATGTAGCTACTTGGGATGCTGAGTTGAAGAAACACTTGAGCCCAGGAGTTCAAAACCAGCCTGAGTAACATAGCAAGACCCTGTCTCTAAATAAAAAAATAAATAAAACAAAGATAAACTTGAGCCCACAAAAATGTTTAGTAAAAGACAATAGAACTGGCCTTAAGTAAGAAAATATATTTTCAATGCTGAGTTGTAACACATGAGGAGGAAAGTAAAAAACGTTATATAGATATGCAGATATAGTGATAGAGGGATTGAGAAGCTTAGGTAGATTTAGCTTGATGAATTATTTCATGTGGTGTTAGCAGCCTTGCCTAAAAAAGGAAAGATTAGTTAGTATAAGTAATGTATGTAGCCCAGAAGAGTAGTAATGAAAGGGTTTATGACAATTGCTGAGAAAACAATACAACAATTGCTGAGAAGTGGGGAGAGCACAGGATTTGTAAAAGTATTATGGCATTATATTGGGGTGTTATATTTCCCAGTAGAATTCAGATCATTACTGGTTATAGGAAAAGGAAGAGAGAAGTGAATATATAAACTTAAGGGGATGTTAACATACCTGTTTGCCAGTGAGGAGGAATATATTCTTTTTATAAACATTAAAAGTGATTTTATTTTCCTATTTTAAATAGATTAAATAAGTATAGCATGAGTAAAATATACAAATTAGTGATGTGATTTACTTTTAAAAAGACTAAATGAAACAAAATACAGTTTGAGAAATAAATGTTTAAATATTAAAATTTCATAGTTCTCACCAATTCGGGTGATTTTATTATGTGAAAGTTCAAGATTTTGAATATTAGTGCAGCCATCCAAACCATGAAGAGAAGTCAGTTGATTTTTATTAAGAAGCACAACACAGAGATTTTCCAAATTTTCACAGTTCATAGTCTCAATATGGTTTTCCTAAAGCAAAGAATAAAGGTAGTTAGTTTTATTTCAATAGCTTATTAATAAAATATTTGAAGCTTGCAAAAAGAGGAAGGATGAGATTGGATCTCCAAATAAATATCTAGATCGCTAACTTCTAAGATAACCATGCACGATACACTGTTAAAATATTTCATGACAATATTAAGTAACAAACAATTCATTTTTAATTATTTATTAATATTATTTTATAAGATAGAAAATACAAAGGACAATATAACAGTTGGGAGCCAGCCACAGAGGCCCACTGAGCGTTAGGGATCAGGGAGGGCCATGGACCCCGAGACCACTAGGATGTGTTTGGGAGCCATTGACACCATTCCCTTCTCCTTTACCATTTGGCATATTTAGCCAGAAAGAACTCTGATGATCTAAGCATGAGGCTCTGAAACTACAACAGGCATGGTTAGCTTTGGAAACTCATTGCTCCCGTTTCTCACAGACTGCGGTTTTGGCCCTTATATAAGCTGTTCAAATTCGGGTCATATTCGAGAGCCTTAATATAATTGCAAGCCTTTTTGTATTAGAATCAAATGTTTAAGTTTAGTATAGATATATAGAGAATAAGATTTTAGAGTA
>CAUYQG010042068.1:0-40910 GCA_963574415.1 Tarsius wallacei
ATTTCTCCTTCTGCATCTATCTATGAAATCATCCCATTTTGTGCATTCCTTCTGCCTCCATTCTAGTCCAGATCTTCATCTGGAGTCTCTCTGAGATGACTGTGATGCATCATTGCTGGCCTTTCTTTCTTTCATCACTCATAGCTAACATGGCACTGAATCTTGCACAATTGTCACTATTAAAACATATCCCTGTTCCATCACAAAATGGGGTGAGTAAGGGTCTCTTTAGAGTCAGTATAAGAACAATATTTAATTGAACAAGTGTTTGCCCAAAAGGAGAAAACAAACAACCCTATTAAAAAGTGGGCAAAATTTATGAATAGACACTTCTCAGAAGAAGACATACAAGCAGCCAACAGATACATGAAAAAATGTTCAGCCTCACTGAACAAAGAAATGCAAATTAAAACCACACTGAGATACCACTTAATTCCAGTCAGGATGGTCATCATCAGTAACTCAACAAATAACAGATGCTGGAGAGGATGTGGGGAAAAGGGAACACTTCTACACTATTGGTGGGACTGTAAACTGTTCAACCTCTGTGGAAAACAGTGCGATGATTGCTAAAAGATCGAAAAATCTACCTTCATAGGACCCCGCAATCCCCCTTCTGAGAATATACCCAGAGGAATTCAAATCACTCTATAAAAAAGATACCTGCACAGACATGTTAATTGCAGCATTATTCACAATAGCAAAAACATGAACCCAACCGTGCTGCCCCTTGAAAGTTAACTGGATAAAGAAATGTGGTACATATACATGATAGAATATTATGCAGCCATGAAGAAAAACAAATTTATGGACTTTGCAGCAACTTGAATGGATTTAGAATCTATAATATTCAGTGATCTATTACAGAAACAAAGATCTGGATACTACATGTACTCACTCATAAGTGGACACTGAACATTTATCAAATATATAAGAAAGAGATTGGCAGTAGAGGGCCACTGCCAGGGAGCATAAGTGGACACTGAACATTTATCATAATATATAAGAAAGAGATTGGCAGTAGAGGGACACTGCCAGGGAGCAGGGGGGCACATAACATCAATAAGAGTACCTAGTCTCAAACCAGGAGAAGCAAGGACCAAGGGGATGCCCAAACTTTACCTGTACGATGACCACTTACGTACCTAACCCTGAATTGTACCCCACACCTAAAAATAAAAATTAAAAATAAATAAATAAAATACTGACCATCAGCTGGACTCCTTACAGTTAGCCTGGCTTTAAATGTCTACAGGAATTGGCCCTGCCTACCCAACTTTATTTTCCATCCCTCCCAACTATAAGTCATCAATCTTATAATGGTAATATCTAAATGACATCCCAGTCACTTTATCTTATTCCATGCTTCTCATTTCACTGTATCCCTCACTGCTGATGCCATCACGTCACTATGTCTGACCTGTACAAATCCATCAAGTCTTCTATAACAAAGCCAGTCTGCACTGAGTTCTTCTTCCCACTAGATTTTCATTTCCCACAGAGTATGCCATTTTCATGATATTGTTGTCATTTCATGGGATTCAGGATTTTAAGGACTTGAGTGCTGATGTCAAGCAAACTGGGTTTAAATTCTATTTTTGCAAATGATTTATTGTGTGATTGTAGAAAATTCACTTGATTTCTGTCATCTATAAAGATGAAAATAATACTAGTACCTATACAGTTGGGCTGCTATGAATCAGTAATCTCTGTAGTTGTTAATTATCTCAGTCATTAGCAGGAACCTGTTGGATTTTGCAGGCTGATATGAGACTTCAGGTTGATATTCTTCATCTACTATTACTTGGTTCTTCTGGAATTAAAAGGGAAAGCTCAACTGGCTGTTCTGATACATCCATCCCATAAATTCCTCAGTTCCTGATTTGTTTCTCCCATTTGATTGAAACCAATGTGGAACATTGATACAAAATCTTATATGCATCTCAATTGAAAGAACTCTATGATTACTTTTTTTCACCCCCGAAAGGAAGCAGGTTTTTCTCTCAAGGCAAGAGAATTCTCAGCAATAATTTAGCTGGATCTTGTATCCACAGATAAAATGCTTATATTTTTCAAGTTCCTTGGAAATCGATTCAGATACTGAGTGGCAAATACAAAACTCCTATATGTGACAAAACAAGGTATTTCTAAAGAGCAGTTATCTTTTGGAAACAAAACACTCTTATGTAGAGACATAAAATAATTTACCATAGTTTTAACCTCTACTTATTTGTTCCATAATATACACTGTTTTCCAATATTGCTATATGGTGCTCTTACATATCACGCATTTAAATAAAACAATTATTAAATAGCACCTCAGGTTTTTCTAATAGAGCCTGATCTCTTTCTCAGGTCTCTGATGTCTCCAGGTTTCCTATACTATTAAAAATAGTATTCAAAAAGTAGTTTTTGTTTGCTCTTATTTGGATCTGAATACACTAATGTACCCTAGAAATGACTGATTAATTTTAGTTTGAGCTAAATACTGGTACAAATCGCAAAAACCAAAGAATTCTCAACTTCTCGACAAGCAAAACCTAATACTAAAAATAAGATGCCATCATATGTACAAATGTGAGAACTTTCAAATGGTATTTGCTAAGCTAGACCTACAAAGTGAAACCAGATCTGGTGATCAGATCACTGAGCTGATGGAAACAAGGGCACCGAGAACACAATTGTCATTTCACTCATTGAAACAAATTAATCATATCAATTATGTAGTAATCTATTCCACTCTCCCTCTGAATTCTTTTGAGGGTGCTGAAAGAGGATCAGAGTCTGCACAGCTTTCTCCCAAGATGTGATCTTTCTGAGATAGAGGAGAATATTCCAAAGCTGCTGGGCAGGGAGGGGGTGGAAAACGCTGTCCTAGCTGAATTTACAGTAAAGCCCAGATGTGGGGTGGACTGAAGGGACCAAGGCTGGAAGGCACAGGAAGGAGCAACTTGAATGGGGCTAGTGCAAAAAGTCAGTGCTCTCTCACAGGAAGGGCTTCGAGGGCATCCAGGAGATCTCTTAAAGAAATCAATAAAACATTGTGGTATCTCACCTTTGTAGATATATAGTAGATGGAAGAGGGCATGCAACTTTTAAAAGCAGCAGAAATGAACATGTTGTAGATGCTCTGTAAATATTACTTAAATAAATGCATACCATCTTTTCATCTCCCAGTTTTTCTAATCTGGCTTGATAAGGATCCATGATAGAGAAAATTCTAGATGTACTCAAATGAAATATTTGCATCACAATTGTTTTATATGATAAAATGATTCACAATGATATTTCTTAAATTGCAAGTTTCTGACAGTATTACTGATTGGCCATGATTTCTTTTTTTAAAAAAGGTTTTCAGAAACCAATTTATTGTCTTATTTATTTTTAATTTTAACTGAAATGTACCTTGTATAATATTTAGAATCTAGATTGGAATTTACCTTTAAAATGCAGAGTAGTGGAGAGATAGAGCTGAAATAAGGAGAAACCAAAATAACTTGTTAAAAAAGACTACAGTCCAAATGCAGCTGACCTTAGCACATCTTCCCATCACTGGTAAAGGGGGCCAAGGAACAAGTAACTGGCAGTGGCAGCTAATACAGGATCAGGCGCCAAGGTAAGCACACACCCTAAATGAAGATGTTGATGATTAAGTGTGGTGGAAGGATCACCATCTGATCAGCTCCCCATGTGTGAATGAATTAACTTGGAAACGGACTTGCTGATATTCTGCATAGCCCCAGATGAGGACTCCCCTTGTCTGAGGCTAGCCCATTAGAAGCGGCTCAACTACACTAAATCACCCTGTTCCCAGGCCAGCTGTGTCTGAGGCATTAATCCTACTGGCAAATATAGGACTGAATTGGAGGGCTATTAAGGTCTCTTGCAGTCTTGTAATTCTAAGATGTCCTTTATTCAAATGCTCACTACTGGACCTGGGCTAGGCGCTAGCAGAATACTTTCAGGCAGGGCTTTCTTTGGCTTGATAAAAAGGACTAATCCTCTTTAATACTCTCTGTGTTAAGACTACATCTTCCAAGCCTTTTCTTCATCATTTGTCAATCCAGAACAAAATGAGCTCCATGTGTCACTCAGATCTGAGCAATTAGATCTTCCCTTTTGTTTTTGCGCTCTTGTCACTATATCTGTATTATATATGCATGTATGTTTATGTGCCTTCAGAAATACATCTTAGTATTTATCCATACATGGAATGCTTGCTATTACCTACAGAAGAAACCTGCTGTCAGCAAAAACATTAATTGTGTTTCTGTTTGTGCTTCTATTCCCCAGGCTAGAATTTTTGTTCGAGTAAGAATTTGTGCCTTAATTATAAACATTAGTAAGTGAAAAATGTTTGCATTTCACAAATATATTTTCTGTTTCACAATCTTTATAGCAGAAAGCCGGGCTCATGAAATATATTTACTTGCATAATTTTCTCTCCTTTTCCCCTGACATTTGGACTTTAACAGCAAGGGTGAAGAAAGTTAGGCAAGGTATGGGTTCACCCTAGCAATCATCATTAATCTTTGCTTTCCTCATCCTTGTTTACCACAAGACCCAGTTAAAGCGTATCTGGACTTTCTCAAATTTTTCCACAGCAGTGCTTCACATCTCTGAAGAAGTCACTTTCAGCCAAAGGTGGCAGGGAAGGCACATGGCTGTGTGCGTTTCTGAGAAAAAGACAGAGATCATTTGCAAATGATGGAAGCCTGGTATTTATGGTGTTTAGGGTATGTTTTAAGCTGGGGAATAAGACAAGAGGGCAGCAAGTTACTGTGGAATTATTCCTTCCCTTATGGGATTGAAGGTGCCCTGGGGAAGGAGCAGTATGCCTCATACTCCAGGGAGGATGAGGAGAGTGGGCAGGAACACGTCTGAGGGGAAACTGGACAGTAATTGAGAAATGATGGCTAAAATTAGTTCTTACTTCCCCTCCCTTACCATTAGCAGACAGTCTGCCTCTCCAGCTGGCTTCTCTTGAAGTCAAAAAGTTAACCTGTTCTCTGCCTTGGCAAGGACAAAGCATGTTCTACACTTGTCTGTCGGTGTGGTTGGAGTTTTTAGAAAGAGAGGGAAGATATGTGTAAACATTATCTTACCAATTTTTCTTTTCAGAATAGTCATAAGGAAGAAAATGCTAGTGCCAAACATACAAATACAATATTTTCATGTTTAATGTGTCAAGAATAGCTAGATTTATGTAGACCTCTATAGATAGTGGCAGTGTTTTAAGCTCTTTGCATGAATTATGTTATTTTCTCTTCTAAGTTGCCTTCTGAGATGGTCATTATTGTTATCTCTAATTTACAGATGGAGAAAGCTAGCTACAGAAACCACTTGCCTATGGTTTCCTAACTAGTAATTAGTGGCACAGGAGTTCTCTGACTCTAGATCCTGTGACCTTCCTTCACCATCTCACTGAACTATCTCAGTTAACTGAGCGAATCTTATATCAATAAAATTTGCTGAGTCAGTGAGTATAGAAAAATAAAATCACATTGCATAAAGTAAGTACTCAGTATCTGTTAAATAATGTTTACCCTTGTTCTGACTATGAGTCAAATCCCTATTTAGGCATACTATTCTTTCTTCAGATTGTTTGAGTGTGTGTATGTGTGTGTGCGAGTGTGCCCATGCACTAAGCTCTAAAAGATCTAAATTAAATTGAATGTGAAAAACTTATACATAATAGAAAATTTAACCTCTGTTAACACCTCAATATCCTTTCAACCGTTGGGATTAAGAATATTTTTCAACAAACCAGTGAAATAGTCAAAAACAAAAAATATATGCTACTCTAGGACCCTATTTTTTTCATTCCAAAATATTCTACCTGTGGTATTTTGAGGAAGTTCTACTGGTCAGAGCATTTCATAAATACAGGGCAGAAGCTCTGTGGTGTGCTTATGAATCACCTGGCCCCCTGAGCCTCGCCTCCCAGAGGCAGATTCTATAGGTCTGGATTTGGGGTCCAATAAATCTGCATTCTTAATGAGCACCAACTTTGGAGAATAGTTGATCTAGTTAATAGATGAAATGTTCTATTTTAGGAAGGACTGCTTCGTCTCCTATCCCAAGACAGAAAGGCCTCTGTACTTTTCTTCATAAAACCATAGGCACCCTTTTGCTTGTATTAAATACAATTTTCACTGCATTCATTTTCCTTGATAAGTGGCATATGACTACAGTACATAGTAATTACATGTTCCTGAAGAATACTTGGTAATTTGCACTTAATAAGACCAAAAATAATTACCCTGTGCTCCAATCTAGAAAACATAAATAATCGTAAATATATGGTATTCACCATGTAATTACTTTGCCACTCCACTCAACTCTCTGTAAGATTGAGCAGTTACTGAGGAAGTAAAGAATCATAACAAAATATTCCTGATTTTGCCTGATAAACTAAAGCAACTCTACCACAATGTTTGCATTTTTCAGACACATTTTCTTAGATTCGGAATTTAAATCAGAGAAAATTTAGAGGAAAGAGCATTCCTTAGCTCTTTGGGGGTTTTCTGATTTGACCTTTTACTTAGTAGTGCTAGAAAATTTCTCTGAAATTTAAACAATTTCAAACTCTTTAAAAATATGACATAACCCACCTGTCTGGGATGACCTTTAAAGCTACTTCTAATTCTGTTCTCTGACTTAGTAGAGAGTGATTAAATTTTGGGTCTGGGACACACTTATATGGAGAGCAGGGACAGAAGATGTCATACCTCAAGCAAACCGACATGCTTATATTTAGACTTGATATTTCTTTTCTTTCTAATGGGATGAGCTTCAGGAGGCTTTTCTCATAACATTGGGCTCCATGTAGGGTTTCTAGGGTCTACTTGCACCAATAGTTCTGCACTAACTCTGCAAAACAATTCATAATTAGAATAATGTGTTTGTAATGAATACACTTAGAAATCTTCTCCCATGAATAGCATAGGGGAAAGACCTAGGTGGATTTCAGAATCACCTGATTCTAGATTTGGTTTGCTTTCTTTTTCATTTTTGTGGTTGTCTTCACAAAACACAGTGATGTTGAAACTTCTCCCATTCTGTTACCCACGCCCCACCAAAAGCAACTACCACACTGATGGAGATTACTATAATCCTTGAAAGGGTATCACTAGCATGTGGGAGGGAAGAATATCAAAGAAAGATCCATTCATTTATTTATTCAGCAAATATTGATTAAAAGCCTACTGTGTACCAGGCTGCTTTGATGCTGGGAATATAGCAATGAATAAAACAGAACATTTCCCTGATCTTATGGAGCTTAAATTCAAGTCAGTGTAGCAAACAAATGCTATCAGTTCTCCTACAATGCTTGCTTTGAAAATATGAATGTGTTCCAATGCAATTGATATATTAGGGAACAATTTGAGCACAATGCAAATTTTGTGCCTACTTATGAATGATTCATCCATGAGTAACACTACAAGGTAGAAAACTGCACCCAGCTGAACCAAGTCACATAGGAATATTCAGCATGGACATGTGTACACACCCTAAACATCTACCAGCTACCTCAGTTCTTCACCTTGTTACAAGCCACATCTATCCACATACGGTGTTATAACTGTTCCTGCAATTTCACATAACCCTCCTTCCACCATGTCACAATCACTCATAGGCTGCAACTCTCCCCCTTTCACAAGCAAACTTCTGTCAAATCTTTCTAAGATATGACTACATATTTATTGTAGATCTTGACAACTTAACATATATTAAAATGTGCTACCGTTTTGATTGTTTCCACCTTTTTAAGTAATGTGTCCCTGATGAAGTTTTTGAATTGGGCCCCCATCACCATTTTCTCTGTAGGTCTTTTGGTTTATATTATGCAATTTCACATTACACACTGATTTTTAGAAACACATATGTCACATTATAGCAGAACTACTTGTAAACAAGAAAACTACCAAATAAGCAAGATAAGTGCAGGTAAATGGCAAATGGTTTGAAAAAATTAAATTAGGGAATGTGGTTGAGAGTCCCTGGGTGGAATGGAGAGGCATGCGTTTAGATTGGTTGGCCATTGAAACCTCTCTGAGAAGGTCACATATAAACTGACACTTGAATAACATGAAGGAGTCAGCCATGTAAAAATCTGAGTAGTTTTTTGGGGGTTGAGATACGAGTGCAGAGGTCCAAAAACAAGAATAAGTTTTGAATGTTAGAGGAACAAAGAGGGCCAGAGCAAGGAGCAGAGAGGTAGAAACAGTATCTGGGCCCTAAATCATATAGACATAGAAGGCCACTGTAAGTAATTGGAATTTTAAGTGATAAGAAGCCATTGGAGAATTTTTTGCTACAGATAGAAGAACTCACTCAATTTACAGATGACTATCTCAGGTCTGGAGAGTTTATGCTTTATACCCAAGGTCATGTTGCCAGTTGGAATCTAGGTCTCATATATTTTTGCAAGGGAATAGATATACACAAGCAGCAATTCCTAGATGAGTCCTTCAATTGACTCTGGGAAAGAGGATATTGATTGTGAAATTTTCCCAGATTGTCCAGAAACAGATTCTGAATCCACATATTGCTTCCTCAAGCATGATAATATAGGGCAGAATTCCAGCTTAACCAGACTGTGTCCAGTGTCCTGTTTCATTCCACTGATGAATGAAAAAATAGATGAAACAAATATGCCAACTAAACCATCATAGATGCTAGCAAGATTTGTAAGACAGCTAGTCTTGCTTGGAGCAACTGCCAGCACCCAGATCTACCAACCCCTGAGTAGTGCTTTTAAGGAGTCTAATGATGCAGTCAGTGGATGTCCAGATTGCACCATGCTGTTCCTGCTAACTGACATGCGACATGAGGCATGAGACACAGTGTGTGAGACTCTCTTGACAATGAATTACAAGGCCCAGTGATGAGTCACTGAAAGACGACGTTGTGGGATTTCTCTTCTTAGATGGATTGACACTTGTTTTTTTTAATCAAAGCCAGTCAGAAGACAAAAGAATAAATTTAACCTGACAATAGGCTAAATGCCACAGGGTAAATGCCTTGGCAAAAAGCAGCCTGTTGGGGGTTTTGCTCTATACTAAGCAGAAGAGGCAGCTGTGTCTAGGGTGTGGCGTGAAGAACCTGCTCAGTGTCTTGTTTGCATCTCTGTTGAGTATGCCCCATAGCCCTGGGCATGCACACTGCTTGTTCCTCTTCCATCCTGCAGTCCTGCCTTCTCTTCAGTCTGCCACTTCTCTTTCTTCTAGAAGTCTGGGGAGGAGACGGTGAGTAGTGAGGTGCTAAACAAGCCTGTGATTTTCAGGCTAAACTTCAAAGCATTTTGCCCCAATCCCATCTCCCACCCTCAGTCTGTTAGCTTCTCCAGGGTAGGGCAAGATTCATATGTGATTCCTACCCTCAAGTGTAGACTGTTGTCTACCACCTCCTTTGACATTTACATAATCCAGAGTCTTTCATGTGGACACTGCTAAGTTTTTATGCCTTTTCCAAAGCTATATCATTTGCCAAAAAATATTGCCAACCTCTCTATACCCACACAGTTTCAGAAGCATGGCAAGGCCCCATTCATTCATTCATCAAATCAGCATATGAGTATATTTGCTGAAAACCTAATGGGAGCTATGTGCTATTCTCAGTGCTAGGCATTCATCTATGAATGAGACAGGCACAAGCTCTACCCTCAGGACCTCCTCCTAGGATGCATATCCCTTTGACAATATATCTTCAGGGTGGCCCTAAGACCACCTCCTCAGAGGCAGTTATGATTCTTGTTAAAAGTATGAGTTTTAGGACTCACTCCAGCCCTACTGAAGAAACAGTTTTGAGGATGGAGTCCTGGAATCTGCACTTTTTAAAGCTTCCACAATGATTCTTGTAAAAACTAAAATTTAAGAACTGCTCCAAAGAATGGGAGACTGTAGCTAAAGAAATCCTTTCTCCTTCTTAAAGTCTGACTCCAGAGCTAGGGTGGATCACCTGCTGGTGAGACCCTTCAAGGACGTTTTCTCTAGGGACTCTGTGCTTTACAGGTAGACAGGGCTGGAAGTTGTTTGGATCCTGGATTTGAGGGCAACCGGAAAGCTCTCATCCTGACAAGAGGTGTCCAGGAGCCATGTATATGTAGTCAAGATGCTTCCTCTGTGACCAGGCGTGGTCCATTCTTAAATTCTTCTAGGCATGACTTGACAACAAACAATGACAAGTTGTGCCTACCCTAGTGAAAACAAGGGCTTCATATCCCTGCTGTTGGTGATAGCCAGCAGAGAGCAGATACCTACAAAAATGGGCATTTGTATCCCAGAAGATTTACCTGCCAGTCTTCTTGGAAAGGTGACACTTGGCAGGTGTGACAGCATTGGGGGTTGGGGCATCCCGACTGGAAAGGGAGGAGGGGAAAGAGAAGACAGAGTGCCAGGAGGTAAAAGAAGTCACTGGGAGAGCTGAACTCCCCTTCTCAGCTTTGCTTGCAGCCTCATCTTTTCAGCTGAGATGTCATTAGCCCACAGGATGAACAGACGCAGTCTCCCCTATCTTCCTCCTCTCACTGCATGTTCTCTGCAGCCAGCTCATAGTACCCACCCCTTCTCTGGCTTCTCTGCACACATATCACTGTCACCTGCCCTTGCCCTGGGCCCCCTGCACGGATCTGTAAACTTCTTGAAGTCAGGGAAGATCTACCTGCAATGCATGTTTGCCCCTCACACTTCCCAACAGCACTTGCATTTAAAGTGTGCTGAGTAAATGTTTGCCAAAAGAATGAGGGAATGTAAACTGAATGGATGGAAATTTATGGAGGTCAGAGCTTGGCTCTGCCTGATTTATTCAGCCTTTGGCATAGCATCTGATGCAAATAGCCATTTAATACTCATGTTTGATGATCATGAAAGTGATAATAAAACCCTGCAAGGGATGATTGAGAATAAGGCTCTTCACTGTTGGTATCTTTTGTTGTAAGTTGCCTCAAATCTGTTTTAGAAGTAGGCAGGGTATAAATAATAAATGAGTGACTAGATGAAGCTTTAAATCCCATCTCCAGACTTTCTAGTCCCTATCGTATTGCTAGGGCAAAGCAGCCTTCTGGAAATGGGAAATTAATAAAAGATTTTAATTAATTCATTTATTCATCCAACAAGTAAGCTTTGAAAGGTGGACCATGCCTCTCTTAAGCAGTTCCCTTGTTCAGTGTTTGTAGATGAAGTGGCTTCTTGAAGTCTCTTTCAAGGCTTATGATTCTTGATTCTTCTCAGAAACACTGGGGATACTGATGAAGAAATACTGATAAAGTCCCACAAGCATCGGAGATTTAGTGAATACATGCAGGCAGTGAGTCTCCATCATCTCTCTGTCTATCTTAATACACTAGCACCTGGTGAAATTGCTCTAATGCTTTGTTTGGCATCTGTTTATGTCAAGTCAGATCTTCTCCCAACACCCAAATGAAACCTGATATGACCTCACATAATATGGTAGATATGTCACCTTGTAGCAAACCCTGCACAAAGGTCTTGCTCGACTTTTAAGCACATTAGAATGGGAATTATTTATGATCAGATTTACCTTTCCTAAGCATTTTGCTTCTGGTTGTAGTTAAATTACACCAGTTGATTAAAATAGGCAACCAATGTCTGCCTGTCAGAGATGTCTTAACTTGCTATATACACTTTTGGTAAATATCACAACATTATTTTAATCTGTAAATCGGATTTGTCAGGTCTGATTCATTTAAATGGCTCACATGCCCCAAATTCTCTCTGACAGGCCCGATGTGGGAGTCTGTCCTCATCTTGAAAAGGTAATTTTGCCTGGGGCTTGTTGCTAGCTTAACAGAGGCAAGGACACTGTGTAGCAAGAAATAAGTGAAAGACAGACCACCTTTCTATAGCAGGTTTCTGCAAATCTCTGACACCTCAACCAAGCCACATCTTTTCACAGAAATTGGACAAGTGCTGACTGAGCCAGGGGAGGGGTCAAAAACGCATTATTTATGTCAATAATACTACTGATAACAATAACAAAAATGTATCCACTAATTACTATATGCTATGCATTATGCTAAGTAATTTTTTAAATGCATTTTCTTATTCAATCCATATAGCAGTCCTATATAGTGAGTACTATTTTGTATATGCAGAAGCTCAAGTTGAAAAAATTTGGAAAGCTGCTCACAATCTTTCTGGCACCAACCTGCAGCTCTAACCACCAGGCACACAACCTCTCTCCATGGAGTTATTATGATTAACTGGCTTTTTAGAGAAGGAATGAGGCCACAAGGAACCATTTTTTCAGGATTTTATACCCACCCAAGACCACTGTGGTTCCCCCTATTCCTGTTAATACTTATATCAATAAACCTATATTTGCTGTTTCTCGATCTTTTAAAATAAGCAATTCTTTATACAATTAAATAATAATAATAATGGACACTTTTAATATTTATTGAGTATAAAAATGACAACAGGTGCTTCTTAAACGAGTTATGTTATTTGCTACTTACTATGGCCTCTTAGATGTGTTTTGATATGTCTCTTATTTAGTGTACAGACAATACTTAGAAGGCAATGGAATTCAGGGACCTCTTAAAAGAAATGACAGGAGCCTATTATGAGGTGACAGCCAACACTCTAAGTTAGAAGACGCAGCAAGGATGCTAGGGACAACTCCAAGAACTCAGAAAACAAGATCTGGTTTCCTATTCTTCTTGTACTCAAGGGCAGCCTTGGTTGTGCAAGACAGTTAACTTTAACCTCACTGAACCTTACTTTATTTATTTTTACAGAGAAATAACATTTTACCTATCATCCAGCTTGGCTGGGAAAAACAAATATGGTCATCTCTGTGAAAGTGCTTTGTTTTCTGTAAAGTATTACACAAATGCAAATAAATAAGAAGTGGTTATAGTATTTAGATGTTCTTTTGTCCTATTATTATATACAGAAGATTTTACTTTGAGAAGGTAAAACCAATTTTAAACCAATAGCATTTTAAAATGGAGTTCTATGAGAAAAGTGCCCCCCATGCCCCAGCAGTTGGCCCACAGTAATAGTGTTTTGTGGAATTAAATGAATTGCCTTCAAAGAAAAATCCTGCAGAACAGATGTATTCACAACCCCCTCCCCCCAACCCTGTGGCCATCAATCTGTAAAGAAAACTCTGTTTTGCTACTTGTTTTGTGCTAGAACTATATTTAAACGCAGGGTGAGATTTTCAAAATGAAATTTGACAGGTTTGTTACAAGACCTGCCTATGTCTGTCTTAAGCTTTCTTCTCCCCAGGGTGCTTCCAGTGGGCCGGGAAGGCTGCCAAAGGGTAGGCTGGAGGCTCAAGTCTTCTGGGAGTCTGGATTTGAGGAAAAAGAAGAGAAGAGCAGAAAGTGATTGTAATACAAGAGCCACAGTCAGGGAAAAGGGGCTGCAGCCTTCCTGGACAACCCCAACAGTGGGAGGAAGCCTCAGGGCACATGGGCGAAACAGAGATGAAGAAGGCAGGCAGGCAGGGAGCGGAGGAGGGCCCCGAGAAACAAAGCTCCCACTGCTCTGCGTCACCCATGGTCACAGCTCTGACCTGAATTTTCAAAGTGCTCCCATCACCCTCTCTTCATTTCTTCCATTTAGATAGTCCCTTGTCTCATCTGTCTTCTCTCCACCCTACATCGTTGCTGTCTGGATGGTCCAAATTAGCTCCTGCCCACAGCATTTTAGACTTACCTGAAGAGCATCATTCACTATAAAATAAGGAAGTCCCGGATCTAAACATATCTTTTACAAAAATTGTCAGTCTTATGTTGAAACCCTTACACTTTGTTTACACATAGCTATAGCTTAGAGGATAAAAACAGGCATACTATGTGTGGTGTAAAACAAATTCTGCCTTCAGTCGTGGAGCCAGGGTTGGCAAACTTTTTCACTAAGGATCAATTTAGTCAACATTGTAGGCCTTGAGGGCCATATGCTCTCTGTCACAACTAATCTACTCTGCCTTTGTAAGCAACTATAGACAATATAAGTATCGCTGTGGCTGTGTTCCAATAAAACTTTATTTACAAAAAGAGGTGGTGGGGCCGGAGTTTGCTGATGGCAGCTCTGGGATAATAAAAACTCTCCTTCCATTTTTTTAAAGCGAGGTGCCACTTTGACATTTTGGTAAATTATAGGATGCCTGAATTTCCTCCTCCTTCATTTGCATTGGCAGAGGAGCTTGTCGTTGCAGCTAAATGGAAGTTGAGCTGGCAACATTGATTTACTCAGACAGTTGTAATCCCTCTGAAAAGAGTGGCTGAGAGGTTGCATGTGTGCAGCTACTTCTATAGGAGAACACAGAGGAAAGATAACTGAATGTCTAACTAATGAAGAAATTCCTCTGCCTTCCATGGAAAAACTGAGCTGAGGGGGCCTCCTCTCCCCACCCCATCCCCCACTCAGTGTATACTTCTAATTCCTCCAGTGAGAGTTTTTCTCCCCATATGATCTCCAAAGGACTCTAGCCATGACCCCAGTCAGATATGTCCTCTCACTCTCCAAGAGTTCCTTCCATCCCATCTTTACTCGGGGAGGCATCTGGGGTCTGAATATATTTCCTCAGAAGAACATGAGACCTGCCTTTTCCAGGGCGCATTTCTTTTTCAGAGGGAATGATTAACTCAAACGAAACTCCAGCAAGGCCAGTTGTCCAGAGCATTTTAGTCTGCTCTACCCAGATCCTTTAGAATAGTTGCCCCTTCACTAACTTAGTGGAGTTGAATACTTGGTGTCAGCCTTTCAACCACCCACTCCTGCCTTTCCTCTTTTGTCAACCTCTCTCTGAGGACTCAATACAAAAAGAGTCATTATTCAGAGAGAAGTTCTGAGTTAGCACAAGAACTGCACGTATTTGAAACCACAAATCACGAATTTGAGACTGCAGAGAGCCTCCCTTGCAGGCGTTTACAATTGCAGTTTGAAGACCTGCCATCTGGATGTTGTCTAAAGTCTGAGCCTCCGTTGTGGCTCTGTCTGTGAAGAAAAAAGTTCCTCGAAGAATTTAGAGAGTGGGAGTAGGAGTTTAGAAGGCAGTTACGCTTAGACAGGACTAGTATTTCCTAGAGGATTGGGTTTTATAGTCTCCTAATAATAAGCAAAGAGCCAAAGAGAGGGTTTGTTAGTCATAAATTAAAAGCTATTGTTTTCAACCAGGGGCAATTTCTCCCTCCAGGGGACATTTGGCAGTGTCTGGAGGCATTTTGGTTGTCACAACTAGGGAGAGAATGCATATTGATAACATTTAATGGCTAGAAGCATTGTTGTTAAATTTTCTATAATGCATAGGACAGACCCCCTCCCCACCACCTCACCCACATACCAACACACACACACACACACACACACACACACACACACACACACACACACACACACAGAGGAATTATCCAGTCCCAAATGCCAATCGTGCTAAAGTTGGGAGACCCTGAATTACAGGTACGTCTTGTTCAGAACAACCCTGTGCTATCAGTAGTTAAATCATGAGTGGATATGCTGGCTGAATCACATGGAAGGTTCCCTCTGGGCAGACATCTTTCAGGATACAAGCATGACTGGACAGCAGCGCACACCATCCTCGCCACACCCAGCTAGATTGTGGTGGCAAGAAAGGGCAGATGATGGGAAGCACTTTTATGGCTCCTGCACTGGATCTATGTTATTTTTTCTAACAAATGTAGGTGAGGAAGCATGTCTCCACCATGCTCTGCAAGGTCAGAGAGACAAGCAGTAGCAGAGGGACTGGCTCTGACTCTTGGCAAAGCTTCCTGGTCCTGCTCCAGCCCCTGCTGACTGTGAGTGCGTTCTCTATCTTGATTTGCTGAGAAAGCAGGTCACTATTTCAATAGTCCTGTCCTCAGTCAGTTGAGCCATGGGCTCCTTGGCGGTGTTCTTGCTTCCTCATTCAACCCAGTTCTATCTACTTTCCATATTTAAGTAATACTTCAATTTTCTGGTTTACTAAGGTTCACTTTCTTTTTTTTTAGGAATGTGATGCATTTGCTCTTACATACATATTTCTTGGTTCATTTTAACAGATTTTTAATTTTTTTTATTTTAAATATGAGGGGTACAATTCAGGGTTAGGTATACAAATGTTCATTGTGCAGATACCCTTGTTGATGAAGTGTGCCCTCCCCTCCCCTGGCATTTTCCCATTACTGCCAATTCCACCCTCGCTCTCGCCTGGCAGTTTCCGACTATTGCCAATCCCTTTCTTATTGTATTATGATAGTTGTTCAAGGTCTGCTTATTAGTGAGAACATGTGATACTTGGTTCTTTGTTTCCAGGATAGATTATTCAGTATTTTAGCCTCTAAGTCCATCCAAGTTGCTGTGAAGTTCATAATTTTGTCCTTATTTATGACTGCATAATATTCCATCGAGTATATTACCACATTTTTTTATCCAGTCCTCTTTCAATAGGCAACACAGTTGGTTCCATGTTTTTGCTACATTTTAATGGATTTTAGAGAGGCACGGAGGTAGGTGTGTAGTTTGAGGCACCCTTCTAGAACAGAAACTCTATCCATTGGATTGAACACCAAGGTGGTTACTGGCGACCTTGCAAGAGGATTGTCAGTAGAATGTGTTGGCAGAAGCCAGAGGGCAGTAGGTTGAGGAGATCTGAGTAAAGAAAAGCATTTCCATTATCAATTGCTGTGGGACAAACCACTCTAAAATTTAAAGTGGCTTAAAACCACCATTTATTATTATTTCTCACAGTTTTATGGGTTGACTGAGTTCAGCTGGGTCGTTCTAGAATAAAATCTACTGGGGATTAATTGTGTTCCTCCCAAAGATATGTTGAAGTCATAACACTTATGTTTCAGAATGTGGCCTTATTTAGAAATAGACTACCAGCCAGGCATGGTGGCTCACGCCTATAATCCCAGCACTTTGGGAGGCTGAGGTGAGAGGATTACCTGAGCCCACAGGTTCGAGACCAGCCTGGGCAACTTGGTGAGACCTCATCGCTACAATAAAAAAAAAATTAGCTGGGCATGGTGGCACATGTCTGTAGTTCCAGCTACTTGGAAGGTTGAGATGGAAGGATCACCTGAGCCCAGCAGGTTGAGGCTGCGGTGGCCGTTAGCATGCCATTGCACTCCAGCCTGGGTGACAGGGTGAGACTCTGACACACACACAAAAAGAAATACAGTGTCCACAGATATAATTTGTTAAGATGAGGTCATAATGGAGTATGATGGACTATTAATGCAATACAACTGGTATCCTTGTAAGAAGAGGAAAGAGACACACAGAAAGCATGCCATGTGATGACAAAGGCAGAGATGGGAGTCATGCACCTGCAATAAACAATGACAACGATTGATGGCCACCACCAGAAGCTAGGCAAAGACAAGGAAGAATTCTACCCAGAGTCTCAGAAGGAGCATGGCCCTGCCAACTCCTTGATCTCAGACTTCTATCTCCAGAATCATGAGAGAATTAACTTCTGCTGTTTTAAACCATCCAGTTTGTGGTATTGGGTATGGCAGCCTTTGGAAACTAATACAGAATCTCTCATACAATTGCAGTCAGAACTCAAGTGGAACTGAAATCAACTTAGCTTGGTTCATTCCTTGTGCTACCAAAATTTATTTGGCTGGATAGTTTGTAATCAATAGAAACTTGTTTCTCACAGTTCTGGAAGAAGGAAAGTCCCAGATGAAAGTACCACAGATTCAGCATCTGGTGAGGGCTTGCTCTCTGCTTCATAGATGGTGCCTTGTTGTTGCATCCTTATAAGATTTAAGTGAAAGAAGGGCAAAAGGGCCTAACAGACTCCTCCTAGCCCTTTCATGAAGTCACTAATCCCATTCATGAGGTGGAGACCTCAAAATATACATACTTTCTAAAAACCTCTTAATGTTATTGCGTTGGGTATTAAGTTTCAACATAAATTTTGGAGGGACATACACATCCAAACCATAGCACAAATGAAGGCTCTATTGGACTGTGTGCCCAGAAGTCATCTTCACACAGAAGATGCCACACCTGGGATGACAGGAACTAATGGAACTTGGCCAGGCGTTGTGTTTTCTCGTGGTGGCTAGCTTCTCTAAGAACAAGTATTTAGGAGACTCAGGTGGAAGGAAAAAGACTTCTTTTAACCTGACTTCAACAGCCATACAATGAGAGAGGGGCTATGAAAGAATAGAATCCAGAATTTAGTTAGTGGGTTTCGCTTTAGACTTTAGGACACGTATTTCATTGTATTAGGAGAGAACCAGGTGAGGAAGGCTTGAGATACAGCAAATGTGCGGAAGAACGATGACATGTAGAAGTATGGGGTCTGACCATTACATTCACAAACTTGCCAGCGCCTGCTTATTTTGACAGCACTGTACAAACAACTCATTAAGGTTTCATAACCTTGGTATATCTGTCTTGCCGAGTGGCATTTATTATTGTTGTTACATGTTTTTCTGTGCTGTCGCGAGAATGTCGGAGCTTGAATTAGAGCAACAAACAAACATTAAATTTCTTGTTAAGCTTAGTAAGAGTGGAAGTAAAATCAGGGGCATGTTAGTCCAAGTTATGGGAATAATACCATGAAGAAAATGATAATGTACAAATGGATTAAATGTTTTTCTGAGGGGAGAGAAAGCATCACTGATAAAGAGAGGTCAAGACAGCCAGTAACCAGCAGAACTGATGAAAACATTACAAAAATTTGTCTAACTCTGTGTCAAAATCACCAGCTGACTGTGAGAAGTATAGCAGGCCAAATAAACATCAATAGAGAAACAGGAAAATCTTCATTGAAAATCTTGGTATTAGAAAAGTGGTCTTGAAGGAGCTCTTACAGCACAATGCACCAACTCACACAGCATTGTATGTGAGGGAGTTTTTAGTCAATAAACAAATAATTGTACTGGAACACCCTCCCTACTCACCTGGTCTGGCCCCCAGTGACTTTTTTCTTTACTCAAAGATAAATGAAATATTGAAAGGATGACATTCAGAACATCAAGGGTAATACAATCACATCTCTCATGGCCATTCCAGAAAAAGTGTTCCAAAATTACTTTGACAGGTGTGCTAGGTGCCAGCATTGGTGCATAGCTTCCTAAGGCGGGGGGGTAGGGGTAGTACTTCAAAGGTTACCATAGTGATATTCAGCAATGAGGCATGTAGCATTTTTCCTAGGTTGAGTTCTCAAACTTAATTGTCACACCTCATAAGTACAGGAACTTTAGGGAGATTAGAGAATTTCTGTGTATTGGCATCTTGTGTCTCTGTGTCTGAAGAAGCAAAATTATCTGCTAACACTGGTAAGAAATGTGGTAGGAAAAAGTGCTCTGAAAGAGTGATATTTGGAAAGAGTTACAGTGAAGAATGGGAAAGAAAGTTAAATACAGAAACACACACTGAAGTCCCCAACATCTGGTAGTACTAAATGATAAAAATTTTGGGAAGAGGAGCAGGAGTGAAGTCCAGAGGGAGCAGTTGTTTCCTGCTGTCTTATTGACATTTCCTGAGTTTTCCAGGCCTAACCTAAGTCTCTAGCAGTTACTGAACTAGATGTTGTTTCTGAAATCAAGATAACTGAAGCTGAGAAAATATGATCACTTTTATAAGTACATTTCGTTAAAAATCAGTATCTTCATATTTGGGAGGCCACAAGAGAAGAGCTAGTAAGGAAGAAAAATGAGGAAAAGAGTCGAAACATCTCATTTAAACATACTTAGAGTATGCCTTACTCTGTCTTTGTGAACCAATTCTCCCACACTCCCCTTCATGGCATCCTACTGTGCGTGGAGTGAGAAAACAGTATCTAACATATGAATTTTTTCTGACTCAGCACCAATTAATTGTATCTCATCCCAGAATTATAGTCATAGTTAGATCATTTTGCTGTGATTGGTTGGCTGGATGTGGGTGAGAGGCAGACCTATTTTTCCTCAGTGTTAATTTCAGTTGTGTTAAGTGTCATCATTTTTGTCAGTGATAATGGAGAGAGTTTCTGTGATTAGTCATTTAACTGTATGGTAATTACATGCTAAAAAGTGTTTACAACAATTCCTTGGTTTGAAGATGGAGACCATGTCAAATTACATCGTATGAAAATTACATAAATAAAAATTTGCATCTAAGAGGACCCCTCATGAAATTTATTGAAGAGATTGTGGAATTTGTTATTTGCATTGTATAGTAGCTCTGTAATTGACAAACAAATTGTGACTATGGTCCATAATACATTACATCCAATGATTAGTCATTATAGCTGCCTATATATTGCTTTGCTCTTTATGAAAAGTAACAATGTTGGCAATCATGTTAATTGCTTTTTTATCAGATTAGTGATAAAGTATCATAATGAGCATAACCTTCCAGAACATATTCACTGATGGAATTAACAAAGTTAGGTCTTGGCACAGTGCAGATCATAAAAAGACAGACTTGCCCTTTTGTCTCTTTCTGAGAGCCACTGAAGTCCCATTCATCTGTGCAAAGTGTCCTTGAGTCTAACTTGGTCTGGAATTTCAGAAACATTTATTATTTTTTTGTCTCATGATTAGTGAAGAAAAGAACTATATCTTCAATCCAAATAGGGAATTATATGAAAATTCCTAAAAACGAAGATTTTAACTTAAGCACCTGAGTTTAGACATTTCCCTGGAATGAATTTAACCTTTTAAATAATCGGAAAAAAGTTTCAAACACCAGGACATTCTCCCTTATTTAAAAAATTTGAAGGAAAGATCTCAGGGTGAAGTGGCATCACAGTTAACTATGCCTGAGGGAATTTTAATTCATCAGTGCATAGGCAATATAATCCACATCTCCTGCTCAGTGAGATGGACAGATGCCATTAAGGCTTACAAGCTCTGAAAGATAATATTGGTTTCTCTACAGAGCTGAAATCACTATTATAGGTCTCATTTTGCCCCATTTCTCCAGGTAGAAACACATTTCTTGCTTTAAGGTAGAAAGCTTATTTCTTTTGCCCTGATTTTATGTTGTGTTATTTGTTTGTTTGTTTCTCTTTTTCGCCTTTTCCTTCTTTTGCTTTTTAAAGGCCCGTACTCATTCTAAAAATAATTTCCCATTTCTGAAGTTAGTGTACCCAACACATTACCAACAACTAAGATACAATGTTTTTCAGGGACACCACAGGTAAATTATAAGTAGGTGCTTAATGACAATCATTACATCAATGAGATAATTTATAGCATAAATTTGTTTATTTGTGCTTTAAAGCAGCCATTATTGGATACTCATCAGATTTTGACACTGTCTAGGTTCTACACTTCAAGATAGGAACTTCCCAGAACAAAGTAGGCATTTAATGTTTATTAAATAAGTGTCAGTACCTGCTTCCAAGAAGTTCACAGTCTAATGAAGGAGGAAGACTAATACACAGAAAACTGTAATACAATTTGATGAATATTCTAGAAAAGGCAGGAATAGCTATGAGAGCACAAGAAAGTAAATAAATAAGCTAGGGAGAGTTGAGGAAGACACCATAGAAGTAGTGTTAGGGTTAGATTTTGAAGAAGAAGCAGGTGTTTATCAGGTGAAAAGAAGATTGGTGAAAACTATGAACGTAGGTGCAAAAATCCTCAACAACAACAACAAATACTAGTAAACCAAGTTAACTAGCACATTAAAAGGACAGTTTACCATGATCAAGTGAGATTTTTTTTCTGGAATGCAGGTATGTATCTGAAAGCATGTGAAGGAAGGGTATGTGTGAATTTGAAGGCAGAAGAGTGCAAACACAAGCATTCCAAGCAAGGGTGATAGCAAGTGCAAAAGCTTGGAGGCTGAAATAGTGTGGTGGATCCTGAAAACAGTTCACTATAGCTGGAAACCAGAAGATGTCCAGGTGAGGTACTAAGGGCTAACTGAGAAGAAAGGTAGATGCCAGATGTTGAAAGACTATGTCCTTTGCTGCAAAGTTGTGAGCTTTATCAATAGAAATCAGATGGTGGTCTAGTAAGAAAGAGACAAAAATCATTTTCAAAATATTGAGCTTCAGACTTGGCCCAGTGGCTCATGCCTGTAATCTCAGTACTTTAGGAAGTTAAAGTGGGAAAATAGCTTGATGCTAGGAGTTCAAGGCTAGCCTAGACAACATAGCAAGACCCCATCTTTAAAAAAAAATTAAAAATTAGCCAGATGTTGTGTCACATGCCTGTAGTACTAATTACTCAGGAGGCTGAGGCAGGAAGATTGCTTGAGCCCAGTAGTTCAAGGTTACAGTGAGCTATGATTAAGCCCAGGTGACAGAGTGAGACAATGTCTTTTTTTAAAAAAGTCAAATTTTCGCCATTGAGGATAATGTTAGCTGTAGGCTAGGTATATATTTCCTTTATTATATTGAAGTACATTCCTTCCATATCTGGTTTACTGAGAGCTTTTATCATGAAAGGATGCTGAATTTTGTCAAATGCTTTTACTGCATGTAATCAGGTGATTATATGATTTTTGATCTTCATTTTATTAATGTCAGGTATGTCATCTGCATATGTTGAGCCATCCTGGCATCCCTAAAATAAATCCCACTTGATCATGGTTAACTGTCCTTTTGGTGTGCTATTTAATTTTGTTTACTAGTATTTTTGTTGTTGTTGAGGATTTTTGCATCTATGTTCATCAAGGATATTGACTTGTAATCTTCTTTTCTTGTAATGTCCTGGTCTGGTTTTGGTGTCAGGGTAATGCTTGTCTCATTAAAAGCATTTGGAAGCATTCTCTCTTCTTTATTTGTTGGAAGAGGCTGAGAAGGACTGATATTAGTTCTTCTTTAAATGTTTGATAGAATTCTCCCATGAAGTCATCAAGTCCTGGGCTATTCTTTGATGGGAAACTTTATATTATTGAATCAATCTCCTTACTCATTATTAGTCTGTTTATATTTTTTATTTGTTCTTGATTCATTGTTGCTAAGTTATGGTTAGGAAAATGTCCATTTCTTCTCATTTATCTAATTTGTTGGCATGTAATTGTTCACTGTTATCTTTTATGATCCTCTGTATTTCTGTGGTATAAGTTATGTCTATTCTTTCACGCTGATTTCAATTATTTGAGTCTTCTCTCTTTTTTATTTATTCTAGCTAAGGGTTTATCTTTTCAAAACCTAACTCTTAAAATCAGGAACAGTCCAACAATGCCACTCTCACCAATTCTTTTCAATATAATACTGAAGGTCCTTGCCAGAGCAATTAGGTGAGAGAAAAACATAAAAGGCATCTAATTGGGAAAAGAAGCAGTGAAATTGTTGCTGTTTGCTGAAAACATGATACTATATATAGAAATCCCTAAATACCCCATCAAAAGACTATTAGAACTAATAGTAACAGTAAAGTTGCAGGATACAAGATCAAAACACAAAAAGCAGTCACATTCTTACACACTAACAACAAACTATCCAAAAAAGACTTTTTAAAAATTCTACAAAAACATAAAATACCTAGGAATAAATTTAACCAAGAAGGTGAAAGTGCTGTATATTGAAGACTATAAAATATTGATAAAAGTAATTGAAGAAAACACAAATAAATGGAAATATATTCCATGTTCATGTATTGGAATAATTCATATTGTTAAGATGTACATACTACTTAAAGCAATCTACAGATTCAGTGCAATTCCTATCAAAATTCATGACATTTTTCAAAAAAATAGAAAAAAAATCCTGAAAATTATATGGTACCACAAAAGACCAAATAACCAGAGTATTCTTGAGCAGAAAGAACAAACTGGAGGATCATATTACCCGACTTTAAACTATGTTACAAAGTTGTAGTAACTAAAACAGCATTGTATTGGCATGAAAATAGACACATTGACCAAAGAATGGAATGGAGAGCCCAGAAATGAACTCACTCATGTAGTCAACTGATTTTGAACAAAGATGCCAAAAACACATAATGGGTAAAAGACAGTCTCTTAAGAAAAGGTATGGGGAAAACCAGGTATCCATACACAGAAGAATGAAATTAGACCTTTAGCTTATACTTCACACTAAAATCAACTCAAAATGCCACAACAAGGATGAATCTTGTGAAATAAGCCAGGCACAGAAAAATAATCTGTTCTCACTTATATATGGAGTCTAAATCTATTGAACTGGTAGAAGCAGAAAGCAGAATTGTGATTATCAGAGGCTGAGGGGTGTGGGCAATACAGAGATTTTGGTCAAAGGGCAGACAGTTGCAGTTAGAAAGGAGGAATATATAATAAATATTTAAGTTGATAAATAAGCAAATTAGCTTGTTTCTATCATTCCACACTGTGTACATACATTATAACATCACTGTATATGCATATTTATATGTAATTGTAATTTATCAAAAAATTAAATTAAAAAACATCGCTTTGTTATGTAGGAGTGGTCTAGGATGGAAAGAATCAGTGGACAGGACAGAGGCAGTTAGGACACCATGATGTCAGTCCAAGTAAATTGATAAAGACCTCTACAAGGCCTATGGCTGAAGAAGCCCAAGAAGTAGCCTAATTTGGAAATTTTTTCTGAGAAAGAGAGCACAGGAGTTGTGACAACACATATGGAAGCAAAACATTTGGAGTCATGTGCACAAGGGAAACATCCTAGGTAGAAACAAGAGAGAAACAGCCTAGGTACATAAATGACCCCATGCTCCACAACAGCCCTGAATCAACTACCTCTGGACCAGTGATTCAGAAAGTTTAGCATCAGAATCAACTGGAAGGCTTGGTGAGCTTTTGATTCAGTAAGTATAGGAAGATTTTGCATTTCTAATAATTTCCCAGATGATGCTGATGCTGCTTTTCTGGAGACCGTACTTAGGGAACCACTACTTGACACTTTGTAAGTAATTTTGTATATTAGGAAGAAATATAATTTATCTTGCTTCAGTCACCATAATATTGGTCTTCTCAAAAACAGCTGAACTTACCAAAATGATAAGGAAGAGACAAGCTCTGGAAGACATGGTCTGTTCTGGTGGAATTAGGTGGGCCAGGTGCAGACTTTTATGGGCTTTATTCTGGATTGTCCTTTTAGCCTGCAATCTGTAATATTAGGCTCACCTCAATTCCACGTAAGTAATACTTCTTGAGTGCAGGCCAAATATTCCTACAAGGTTACCACTGAGGAGTGGGAGAATAGTCGACCCATTAACTAACTGGTGGGTCAGAAAGTAGAGTTAATTTACGGGAAACCATAGAACACTTTCTGGAGAAAACTAGTTACAGAGTGGTAATAGGTGCTATGTGCAAAAAAAAAAGGTTCCTGGGGTAAATAGCTTTTTAAAATCATGGATGAAATAAAGGTAACTTTTTTCTTTATTTCAAGAGAACTCTGAATCTGTAATATTATGCACTAAGAATCTCTGAAAGGGAGTTATACTGTGAAGCACCCAGTCTCACCACCGCCCTTCTGTTCCAAAGTTAGGAAATCTCAAGGGGTGGGTATATGTCAAATTCACCCTGGGAAATGCTGCCTTCAAAAAACAGGCTTAGAAGAGCTTTAGACCATTGGCTCCCAAAGAGTAATGTACAGCCTGGTACTGGTTCATGACCAAGTTAATTATGAATCTACAGCAATATGGAAACTATAAGATAATGTAGTATTTTACTCAGCTGAGTTTTTCAATCTAAGAGTTATCTTTGATTGGAAATTGTGTACTTCGTATGCTTTTAGTGTTAAAAATTTCTCCTCAGCAAAATAATGGTGATGGGAAAGATGAGCATTTTTCAAATATTATTATACATGTTATAAAGTAAAGGTTTGCATCTTTACATCAGTCCTTTTAGGTTAGCTTGTGTTGTTCTGTTGTATACTTAGATATAACCAGGTTTAAACCTAACATTTATAGATGAAGAAAGTGAGATCCCAAGGCTGTTACGAAGAAAACAATGATAATGTGTTCATTACTATTTGTGCAAGCTCTGTGTGTATTGGAAAAGCCCATTCCACACTCAAAGACTTCATGTGTATTTGGACACTTCCGTGCCTTCATAATATTATTTATAATTGGAGGTTGAAAGGTTTGTGCTGTCCCAAGCAAAGTATTAATTGTTTCATGAATTGGTGGAAAATTAGGACCAGCAGGATTCCATGTGTCCATTTCAGTATTTTGGTTCTAGGCGAATCCAAGACAGTGCAAGATTGATTATGATTAATTGTATTTACTTACATAGTTCTCTTCGTGGATATTTTCATCTGAACTGGAAGGAGTAAAAATTAAGCAGACACCTGGGAATTATTCAAGCTGACGGTTAAAATATCCCATTAATCTTTCAGATCACCCCCTTGTACAAAATAATCCCAAAGTTACTTCATCTCTCTGCATGAAAGCATCTTCACCTGAAAAAAAAATGAAAAAATTAGACTACAAATTTTTAAAGTTCTTCCAGCTATAAATTTTAAGGATTCTATTACTTACCTAGAGTTAAATAGTAAATGAGGGCCACGTTAATTAGAGTCTCTGTCACCTAAACTTTCTTCCTTTTTCAGTGATTTATAGATTACCAAGGCAAAACAATGCTTGAGGCAAATCAGATATCTGTTTGGAAATTGTAAAGAAGGAAAAACATCTGCAAATAACAAGCAGGCTATACTTATATATTAAACATTACTGCTTCAAATTTAATTATTTATTGGGTATGTACCCTCATACTTGAGATGGGGTATCAACTTAAAACACCTTTCCACTCAAGGCTTAACACTTAGCACAGCCCAAGGTCACTCTTCATATCTTCCAGAGTTTGTATTTCTCAGAATGTGGTCTTCAGATCACCTAATCATAGTCATCTGGAAAGCTTTAGAATATGAACATTCCTGGATGCTAACCTTCTACAGATCCAGATTTCGTAGAGCTGAGCCAGAGCTCAGGAATGTGATTTTTAATGTTTTCCAACAGAATATCATGTATGCAAATTTCAATACCACTTCCCCCAAGACATAATTAACAGCACTGGGAGTATGGTCAAAGAATTAGTAGAAGAGGATCATAGATAAGATCAGAGTAAAAGGGGGCTAATATCACTGGAGTTCAGGTGGCTCCTCTCACTTCATTCTAGACAGTGGCAAGGAATTAGCTGTTCCTCTGTCTCACCCTGTGTCTTTTCTGAAAGGCAAACAAGTTTCTTACTTAGAGAAGCCACTTCCTGAAAGTAGTTTCAAAGACAAGTGGGGATAAGATGAGCAATAGAAGTTGGGGAGGGACTGGGGAAGAGATATACCTTATTTTTTTTTTCTCTCAAAAAGTATATGGAGTTTGGAGAGACTAGGGTGATTCCACTGTCACCGTATAAACTATCCAGACGAATTTAGTGATCATAATGTGAGTACATTTCCAATGGCAGAGAGCCAGTACACACAGGATAACTCACAGCCTAGAACATAACCATTTAATTTTAAATAAATAGAAGAATTTTAATATGCTTTCAGGCCTTTTTTTTTCTATTTTCTTTCATTTTTTAAGTCTCCTCTATTCTCGAATGTTGATTTTCTTCTTTCTTTCTTTTTTTTTGTTTTAAATCCAGTCCACTAATGTGTACAAAGCTCTGCTTCTGCCCCAAGGCTAAGAATGTTCTAGGTGAACTAATCAATCAGTATTTGCCCATTAAGAAAGAGCACTAAAATAAAAAGAATCTTAACCTTTTGATGGATGTGGTAGCTGTTTGCTAAATCTTTCTCTCTTTTTTTATGGCAAAACACCAAGAGGAGAAGTAGTCTTATACCTTAAGAAGAGGAAAAGCTTCAAGGTCTCAGGGAATTGTGTAGTCATTTGGGGAAAATGTTTTCAGATCCTAGAGTATTGATCAATCATAGCATTGCTTGGTGGTAGCAGTGTTATTTTTAGTTGTCTTTCTAGCCCAAACTGGAACATATGCATATTTAAAATGTAAAATAAATGCTTATGCAAAACAAACTGGGAACAAGGCATGGTGTTTGGCTTGACTGAATACCTAACTCAGCAATAGCTTTTGCACAGTGTTGTTCAAAATATCATCCTTCAATTTTCAGACACTTAGGTTTATAGAATTGACATAGTAACTGATTTACTTTGTAGGATGTGAAACTTCCAACTTGTTATTTCTGGGTTCTGGGTGTTATATGACTGAACCTGTTGATAATGTGTGCTCTTCCAGCCTAACTTAAATTAGAGAAGCTTATGAAGAAAAATAAAATATGATATGGCATTTCATGAAACAGGATGTCTCAACACAAATAAATGTTTCTCTCATCTTTGAAGGGAGATAAAATAAGACATAGCTGACCAGAGATCTTCAAGTTGTCAAAGGTTTAATAACAATAACCAAAAAAAGATGCTCCACATCTACACTGTCTCGGCTACTATGGTGGATGATTTTACACAGCTGAACACATTCCTAACTAATAGTGAAATTAAATAGAGAAATTGGACTCAGGTTAGAATGTGACTTGGCTTAAACCATTCTATTACTTCAAGCAAGAGATACATAAAATTAGAGAATGACAAGCTGATTTACTAAATTAATAAGCATACCATAGCTATGTTTAACTCATATTGTTATTTCAAAGGTCAGAAGTAATAGAAAATTAATCTATTTCTTTTCTCTTTTTTCAGATTTTTGACCAGTCAAGCTAACTTTCTCCAAGGTAAGCAACATTATACTATTCCCCAATTTGTTGTCAAAATCCAGCAATTTTTGTTTTTTACATTTTTACTCTGTCATAAATGAGACATTCAAATGGTGCCCAGAATTAGGTTTGTATTGGTAGTGTTAGTGATGAGAGCACCCTGAGAACATGACTTAACTAAATACTGGACTGGACTGCAATGAGAGTGCGAGAGAGAGGGACTCTCTTTTTCTTTCTTATGAGACAGCAGACCCTTTGTCTCCGATGTTCAAAGACAGAAGAAAGTTTCTTTGTAAGCAGCTGTGGCAGGGCCCTTCACCTCTCCTAAAGCCCGTTTTGGAAGAATTAGAAAGCAAAGCACCCCTCACCACAGCCCTAACCCTTCAGCTTTGGTTAGGCCCTCCTGCTCAACTCCAGCAGGAGAGCATTAGTCAAGTTCTCCAACTTTCCAGGAGTATCTGTAAAAATTACCAATTGAGGATGTGTTAATCACATTAAAGAACACAATAGGAATCCTTTTTTATTTCATTAGAAAATCAGGATGCATTTGATGTGCACCATCTGGTTTGTGAATGCAGGAATACGTTTTTCAAAAGGGCACATTTCCAAGCTCTGCATTTCATATGCTTCAGAAGGAAAAACCCGTGAGCAACTCTATTTTTAATGAGAGCAGTGCTAAAGCTAATAAGATTGGGGTGGATTTCCAGTATGTGCCATTCCCCCTCAGCTACATGTGTTTGCAATACGTTCAGCAGACTTGTCCAATGAGAGTCTGGGTTTCCAGTTGAAAATTTTAAAGTTCCCCATGTGTTAATTGGAAAATAGAAAGAGGCATCACTGTAGTAGAGCATCTGCCTTCTTAGGTATTAATTATGGCTCCATATTCTCATAAAGACTGGTGTTTTAAAGCTACCTTTTGTTATTTTCTCTGCTACTTTTCAAAACTGTAGGCTTTCAAATCACTGAAAAAGTCAAGTTAAACTTTATTGTATGCTTTTTAAAAATATCTTTTAGATGCAGTCATTGTTTAACAAATAATAAGCAATAACAAAACAGTAATAAAATATATTTACTATTGTTACCCCATGTTGAATCCTTAAAATATATTTTATCTAGATAAAAATATAGCACTAGAGTGTAGCAATCTCACTTTTTAGTATAGCCCTAAGTAGGAACATCTTTGGATAACAAAAGTTGCTTTAGAGGAATAATTTCTCCAGCTTCCTACATAATTTTTTAAATTCTATACAGTAGCAAACATGATTTGTGAGGCAATATAATATTCTCCTTAACCTCTCAGTAATTGGAGGCATCTTCTTTATGTATTCCACAGTCCAGCTCATGCTGATGAAGGAAGCATAATTACGTTACAGACAATCTCATCTCAGGTAATTACAATTGTCACCATGAATCCAATTAAACAGGATAACTAACTCTACGGAGTCTGAAACACCACAAGTCTGACTAAATCCAGGCTTTCGGATAAGAGTGTGATTAGGATTTTGAGAATTTTCATTTACCACAATACTGTTGCTCATAAAAATAGATAACAATGTTGAGAGAGGAGGTAAGTGGGGAAAGACTGAATATTGACAGACTTTTTGTTCCACTTACTGATCAATTTCTTATTTCGAAGCACAGAAATAAGGATAAATTCTCAACACCAAAGCTTCAGGCCATTCAAGGTCATTATGGAAAGATGACCGACCACAGCATCATAACACTATAATGATCTACTATTCCCATCTGGCATCTTATCCTAAGTCAGCCCTGGATCCTTTTCTTTCTTCAGAGAACTTTCATCTTATTCCACTTGAAAAGAGGAAAATACCATCTCCTGAACTCCATTCCTATCTTTGCAGGATGGAGAAGTTGGCTCAAGTAACAGTGCCCTCCGCCCCATGAAATTCCTGAAGTTCTTGCACCGTTTGGGGCAGGATCAGTGTGGAAGACATTGTGAAACATCACTAAGAATGACAGGGGTATCATGACAAGTAGATATGATGCACTTCTCAAAGATTTCATCTCTGTCTGTATGGTCCAGGCCAGAGGATAAACTTTGGATAAAAGAACCCAGAGTACAAGAAATGAGCATGTCGTTGCTTACTTTATCGAGTCCAAATGAGATTTTATATGCCTAACATGAAGATACTGACATTTCCCTTAAGGTTTTCATGTATGCAGAATAGGAGATAAACTTCTTAGCAAGGGAGTAGGAGAGAAGAACTTGCTATCTGATGTAAACAACTCCCTTGATCACCACTCAGTTTTGCAGAATCCTATACCCTGACTTTTCTGTCCAGTAGCTGGGGCCTTCTACCTGTCTCGATCATTTTCTTCTCATGTGTTTTCCATGCTTTCCACAGATACCCACACTCTTTACCACTCTTGGATGCCTCTTTTCTTTGTCCCTGTAGGTACTTTCAATCCATAACAAATGAGATTGGGTTTTTTATGTCTGATAGAGATCAGGAATTAAATTAATTTGATTAAAAAAATAAACTTGCTTTTTCTAGGAACATAATTACATTACTCATCACATGAATATAGGAGCTGGGCAGAGAAAAAATGAGGTAGAAGGAGATCCCAGCTTATTTTTATATTTCACTACCAACCAGTTCTGTGATACTGAATGAGTCACCAAAGCTAGCTGAGGCCCACTTCCTCATCTGTAAAATGGTGTTCCCCATATATCCTGCAAACCTCATTTTACTTAACCTTATTTTAAGTCTCTAAAATGAAGTTATACCTATGAGAAAAGTCCCTCATAATATATACAATTCCATACAAATGTGAAGAAATACACATCGAGGTGTGTATATATATATAGATGCACATATATGTGATATATACATATCTAACGATTATGTATATAATTAGTATTATTAAACCCATTCCCCTGGTCATTTCCTTCTGTTCATTTCCCTAGCCCTTGCAATTTAAATGGTACTTCTTAAAATGTCCTTACTTCTGTTTCCTGGTTTATTGTTTTTGTATTTCCTGCTTCCTGTTGAGTATCTAAGAAATCTGAAGGCTGGCACTACTCTTCTGGTTTTCCTAACAATTAATTTGTGTTCTGACTCCCTGCAATGGGGTGATTTGTCGAGGCATTGTACAGTGTTGAATCTCTCTTCAGCTTTCTGGCTTAGCTTAGTCTTGGAAAAGTCATGCTGTAGCATCAGATAATGGGCATAGAACGGGACCAAGTAGCAGCCAAAGACCAAAGGTCCTCTCTGATCGACAATGATTAAAACCATAGCCTGAGTTTAGAAAATGAAGAGGAAGAAATCTGTAACAACTAAGATTGGATTTTTTATCTGTCTGATAGAAATCAGGAATTAAATTAATTTGATTTAAAAAATAAAGAAATGAGACAGTTTTTGCACATCTAAGTTTGTAGACTAAAGCTTTACATAAAGAAAGTACTCAAAACATAATTGTCATTACAGAATGTAATTCCTAAAAATGATTCTGAACTCCATCTGGTCAGACAGCCTTAAGAGTAAGATAGAACCTAGAAAGTCTTGAGCTACTTAACTTCTTAAGAGTATAAATAGGTGCCCTTTCCACTGCTTATCTATAAATGATAGATAAGGGATATACAAATAACTTTAGTAAAAACAATGGGAGAAATAGTACAGCAGATGTCTTAAAACTTGAAACTTTGTGAAATTGAATTAACTATTGTGAATATTTAGAATTTTCATTAACATGACACATATTACACTTACACTGTGTGTTTCATTTAAAATTTGTAGGGTAATTTGTTAGGTTCTTTTCTAAAAATTCTAGAATCTATTTTTGGTGGATTTTACGACAGGGGCTTTAAAAGGGAATAGCCACAAGCAATCATTTACTGTACTATTTATCTATTGCTGTGTAACAAATTACCCTGAAATTTAGCAATGTAAAGCAACAAGCACATATTATCTCACATTTTTTCTAAGGGTCAGGAATCTGGAGACAGTTTTGCACAAGGTCTCTCAGAAAGGCAATCAAGGCGTGGCAGTCGTCTGAAGGCTTGACTGGGATGGGAGGACAAGGCTGTGACAGGGGCTTCAGATCCTCATTGGTTGTTTCCAGGAGTCTCAACTTCTTGCACATTGGCCTTTCTATAAGCCACTTGAGTGTCTACAAGACATGGCATCTGACTTCTCCCACAGTGACTGATCTGAGAGGGGGAAAAAGAATAAGATAGAAAAAGAGAACAAGCAAAATGTCTAAGAGGACTTTTCTCACACCAGCCAGTCCCCTAACATCATCTGGGTGCCCAACAATTCAGTTTAATACTGAAACCAACTCTCAGAGTTAGCACAGACTCCCCCAGCCTTCCTGTGTTAAGAGTTCAGTCCCACAAGACTACCCCTACTTCAGACGCCAACCACAAATGGGACGTCCAGGCTACCATTCAGGATTCCTGTATCACCTTTACTCCATGCCTCCACCTGTCAACTCAGGTTTGGTAATTTTCTAGAATTACTTACAGAAGTCAGCAAAGCACTTTACTTACAATTATAGGTTTATTACAGAGGCTACAACTCTGGAACAGCCAAATTAAACTCACAGAAAGTATGAAGGGGTGCTTCCATGCACTCTCCTTGTACAACACCCTCCCAGGATCTCGATGTGCTCACAAGCCCAGAGGATCCCCAAACCACCCCATTGTTTAGGGGTTTTTAATGAAGGTTTTATTAAATAGGCATGTTTGATTAAATCACTGACTACTCATGAGTAGCTCAATCTCGAATCTCCCCCACCCCCACCCCCCATACACCGGGAGGTTGGAGGATGGGGCTGAAAGTTCCAAACTTCTTATCTAGTCCTGATTTTCCAGTGACCAACCTCCCTTCCTGAAGCTATCTATGGCTTGCTAAGAGTTGCCTCATTAGACCACAAGACCCTCCTATCACTCTTACTACTTTTTTTATGCAAAAGAGGATTTAATTTATGTGGTAGCCACTCAGGATTCAATCATAGCTGGAACAGTGGGGAAATCTGTAACACCAGAGGGCATCCCTCGACTCCTTTCCTCAGGGAACTAGTACTCACAACCCTCAGACAGAGCTCCCGGAGTTGCACAGAGGATGCTCTCGTTAGAAGGAGCAAGATCTGGAAATATGGCTGTCCCAAGTTAGGGAAAGTCTGGGCCTGGATTGGTTTCCTATGTGGTGGCCCAGGGATGTGAGTGATCAGGGGGTTCTCAGGGTTTTTGGAGCTCTATGCCAGGCATTAAGGACAGAGGCCAAATATCTTTCTTATTTTTACCACAGAGCCTCAGTATCTCTGTGTCCTAGCTTCAGTAGTGACCCACCATCACTCTCCTGTATTCTATTGGTCATAAAGTTCAACTCTGATACAATGTAAGAGAGAATTACACAAGAACATGAATACCAAGAGGCAAGAATCACTAGAATCCATGTTGGAGGATGGCTACACATTGAATGATTTATCTTCCTTTATCTACAGATATTTCAAGGAAATGTGAGTCCTCTTTAATGTGATTTGAGTAAGATCAAAATGTGATTTCTTAGTTAGATGATGATATGGTATCCATTCACATTACTCAGTTCTTAGTGACTCTTGAACATATGAGCTATTGAAAGAAAAGCTTGCTCTTGACCTTCACTGGAATTTTCAAGGCCTAACAATGGGGTATGTGTCCCACTCAAACTTGTTCTGAAGACAGCCTCTGGCGATGGATAGATCCATGGCACAAACTATAGGACCGAGCTGCAGTACTGTTCTTGCTGCTCAGTTGTGCCATGACCTCAGTTTTCCTATCTCTAAAATCCAAGAGTCAAGGCAGATAACCAGCATTGCACCTTCTTTTGCTAAAATAAATACCAGTCTAAGAAGGATCAAAAATAATTGTAATAAGGACCTCATCAGATATTCTTTGGCAAAGATGAGATCAAGGGTCTAGAAATATGTTTAGTTGATTTAGGGGGAGTAAGAACCAATGATTTTTTTAAAAAGGAGAATATTAAAATCACATATAAATTCTAGTCAGTCACCACATACTTTAAGTGACCCTCTAAAAAGTACCTCTGGCATGATATTTTATGATTGACCAGTATGGTTAGATTACAAAACATCTAACAAGCAACCTTAGAAATTTCCTACTCTCTCAGCTCATAAATAGAGAAATGAAGGGTCATCAAGGTTAAGTGACTCTCCCAAGGTTACAAAACAAGTTAGTGGCAGCAGCAGATTGTAACTCAGAACTCCTGAATCCTTGTCCCTTTACACCTGCTTACTATACCAGGTGATTGGTGTGTTTTTTTCCTCTATTACTATAAGTAAATATCTGCTTATCTTTTATTTAAAACAAATAAACACACAGTTTGAGAAGTAGAGCATTATTGGCTTCGAGGGAAAAGTGCCAATGTGTTTAAGAAAATATTTTCACTCAACAGTTATAGGCGTAATTAAGATGCAGTCCCCTTTTTTGTAAATCTTGCAAATGAGTAATCTTGTTCTTGTGAGAAGAAGCTGCTTTGGAGAACCATGAAATATGGGCTTGTAGCCTATTTACATTGTATTCTGTGACATGGGAGGTATTGATGCAGTATTGGAAGGGGTTCACTGGCCTTTCTTTGAGGAGAGAGAAGCTGCTAGTAGATAAGTGATAATTCTGCAGATGGGAAAAAGGCCTAGGGAAGAGATGCCAGGAGTATTCTGGGCTTCTGCCAAGCATTTCTCTGGCCACTTCATTTTCCTGTTATTTGTCTTTGTCTTATCCCTTTTCAGGGCTTTTTGCATTGTCTCTTATAACTGAGGTCATAATTTGACCTCAAAGAGTATAGTCTATTTTCCACCCTCAAGATTTTTATTTAAAAGTTTTCCAGCTTACATGTAAACAAAGACTGTTATTTTTGCAGTTGAAATAATATTATTATGGAATGGCTCCTGTGTGTGCCAAGTAGGAGTAGACTTGGATTCTCTGCCATTTCCTTAAAGAGACATGATAGTAATTTACCTCCTTAGATGTTTTAAAAGATGTAAAACTTTTTAATCCACAGATTATTGATTCATAAACTTCTCTGCCTCATGCTCTATCACTGGCAATTATCTTTCCTACATTAACCTATATGGCTGTTAATGGCCAAGAACTAGACTAATTATGTATGGCTGGGGGTGGTTTTACTTGTAGAGTAATTTCCATCCACAGTCTTCAACAAAGAATTTGTTGAATTTCCTCCTGACCTCTTTCTCTTTTAGCAGAGAGAAAACAGTTATATAATCCCTGATTTGCTAGATTTTCATTTAAATTCCAAAGTTACCAACTATTATCTCGTGGGGTGAGGCCACTTTTATGGCTTTTCTCCATTTTTTCCTTAATAATTATTTTCCTGTAGTTAAATAGCAGTGCGTCAAGAACTCATAAGTATCAAATAACCTCTTATGTGTAGATATGAGCATATATATGTCATTACCTATTACAAATTGCAAATGTTTAATCCTCATACAACACTCTCGCTAAATCTACATTCAGCAAAATAAACTCATCTTCCCCTACTCAAAATAAAGATTTCACTTACCTGCAGTCTATATATTTAAAACAAACTTTCAGCACCTTGTTTGTTTCTGGTAAACTAAATTAACATTTGTATGTTGAATCCTTTTCTCTTTAAACTTAATTGAAGTCTCTAATATAATTTCCTACAAGACAAAACTACAAATTGTATAAAAATAATCATAAGCACATTTACTCCTAGAATTATTACAGAGCACTCTGCTTTTGCCTCGTCTACATTCATATATTTTATTCTGATTCACGCTTTTATAGGAGAAGTTATAGTGAAGGATTTGATATGTACTCCCTATATTCATTGAGCTTACATAAACACTTAATGCAGTAGTTGAAAATTGTGTCATGAATTGTCACTGATTGTCAGACTTGGGATGTTTAAGTGGCCACATTAGTTGTGCTGCTTACTTGGGTTATGTAACAAATAGAACAAAGTAGCCTTAGGGTTCGTAACTATACCTTATGCATTGATATTATTGTAATAGTCCATCACATAGAGTTCAATAAATAAAATGTTTTAAAGATAAAATAAGAAGGTTTAGAGGGAGAGAGGTGAATTTATCTCATGCTCTAGCAGGAAAAGCAATGTTAAGATATCTAAGATATCTATTTGGGGCAGAATCCACTAGTTGTCATCATGTTTCTGTGTATTTAGAGCTTGATATAGAGTACAAATGTGGATTTCCAGGTTTAAAGACAGAAAACAGATAGGCTTTCAGGGGCCGTTTTATCAGTTTCTTCTTCTTTAGGCATGTATTAACTTAAGTTGCTCCTCCTGTAAAATGCAACTTCCTTAACTATTTGAAGGTATATATGCAGGTCTTAATTGACCCCAAAGGAAGTCTTTGAACTTCACTACTTCTAAAGCTTATTTAAAATTTAATTCTTCCTGCACTAAAATAGCATATATATGTGGTATGTCAATCAAAGGACTTACTAAATCTTAGTACCTGTAACCCAATTAACCTGACTTTCTGCTCTACCTGCTCATGCAGGAACTCTAGTACCCTGTAAATGTTCCCCTCCCCAAGTCCTTACAGGAGTTCCTAGGTGCTATCACACATGGGCTCAGAAGCAACTTTCCCAGCATATGTATTACTTCACTTGAGGCTCCACCAGAAAGGACACCTTCCCCGAGAGCCCACAACTGCCCGACTACTTCAGCTGCCCTCCTGCCTTTTGCAGTACTCTCCAGGCACTACATGTGTGCTCTCTTCTGCCTAATGACCTTATCTTTCTTGCCAACTATTCCAGCCTGCTCCTTATCTCCTGTTGACTGCTTTGAGGATATCTAGTCTGTCTAGCAGCCTACAATAGAGCAAGAAGAACAGATTTCTTTTTTGGCTAAAGAGAGGTCCTTAAACAGTTTAATATAAAGGTTCTTTCCATTTTTGCTTCTAGCTCTTTCTTCCCTCAGGACCTATCCATGTTTCAGGATACAGGAACAGAGACTTCTTGGTTTTGTCCTGAGTCTTTGAGTCATAGCCACTAGGCCATAGACTGCTTCCCAGCTCCTCACCAATGCCTGAGAAATTGATATAAGCAAGATCATCTCTACTGACTCTCTCTTCTGTTAGGATGGGTTCTTCCTTGGAAGATATTTAGTGCTACCACCCAACCACAACATAACCCTACTAGACTTCAACTGAGCCATCCTATAAGCATGACATACATAACCAGTTTTATTCAAATTCCAACAGTGGATTCACCTTTAACCATACCCCCTCACTCCCAAGAAAAACTTTGGGCTCCATGTGAATAAACGTCTCTTACCAGTGTGAAGAAAACTTACAGACATGTCTAAACCTTAGTAGTAAAGAGTAACAGGCTGAGGCTCAATCTACAGCACCCATCACCATGTGTACATTTATCATTTTTCACTCTTTTGGAGAAATCCTTTTCATCATCTGCTTCCTTTCTAGGTATATTATCATTCATAGTGTAATAATTTATTCTTGGTACCATTTTCTTTCAAACTCTTAATATAAGTAAGCAATACTCTATGCTGAAATATTGAAAAAAGAAATTTTTTCAGCACTTACATATTTTTCTGCTGCTAAGGAATATAGTTAATAAACTATAGAAATGCAACATGATTATTTTGAAAGTAGAGACCAAAATGAGACAAAGAAGGACAGGGAAGGAAACAGATACTCCTATAGCTCATTTCCAAGTGGATTATATTATGTAAGGAATGACTGACTATGTAGCAGTTCGAAAGATTTTAAAACAGCTAGATCTGCCTGAAGATATCTTTAGATGGCAAATGGCACACACATGACTGAGACTCTCTCATCATTCCTAATGAAGGCAGCACCTAGGAGTGAAAGCTTATGAAATCCCATCAAAAGTAAAGAACAGCAAAGATACCTGTGTCAAGGTTGCATATAATCAATTAGCCTACCCACCCCCATCTTCCTACACACATGTGTGCTTGTACACACACACACACACACACACACACACACACACACACACAGGTGTCTAGGGCTTTGCTTCAGAGTTTAAAAGCTACCACAGTCTTTATAATTCTCTACATCTCAGCTACAAGATATCTTGCCTTTTATACATCCCAAATAGCTAATAATAAGTAAATGATTCAATAATGCCAATGATAAATTTTATGAAAAAAAATCATATGTATTATTAGGTTTTTCAATAAAGTTTTAATGATATGAGAAAATACTCAAGCTAAAACAATAAGTGAAAAACAAGATTACAATTTCTTATGTAGAAAATAGTGAACATATGTATTTGTCTACATGTATGAGGTGCACAAACTATGCTTGTCACTAGGCTGATGTAATCACAGGGAATGTTTTCCGTATATTTTTCTCTAGAATTAATATTTTTGATAAAGAAAAAATGGGTTATTATATTGGAAAGTAAATCTTAGAACAATATTTACAGATAGTTAAGACATACGGGATTATTGCAAATGTCACAGTCCTAGAAAAAGCATTAAATAGTTTCTAAGGACAGAAGGCTCATCCCATAATAGCCACTAAGGTGAAAGTTGATAAATCAATAGTCAAAAGTTATGTTTTCGGAAGAGGCTGTGGTTTTGATTAAGCTGAGGCAAAGTGGAGCCAGTGTAAAATGGAGACTGCAAGTGCAAGATGTAAGAGCTGCTTAATAGTGGCATTGAGCAGAGGGTGCAGGAATAAGGATGTCAGAGACAAACAGAGTGTGAAGGAATACAGGGGAAATGAATGAGAATAGAAAGGGGAAATGTGAGTTTTTCCCCCTTGGCTTTGTCTGGAGTTTAGATAATCACATCTGTGGAAGTGGAATTAGTTGGCTGGGAGTTGAAGCTGATTTTTGGGCATTGGAATGGATCTTCTCGAGAGAATGGTATACCGAGAACAAATTTTATAATAAAACAATACCATTTATGCTGCCCCTGAGGCTGTTCTGTTGTCCCTTTGCATGTTTGGATTTGTAATTGGCTCCTTAGAAGAATTGAGCCTGCAGTTTGGTGACCAAACCTAAGGGCCATTGGTGACTAAGACAGAATTTTCTACTGAGAAAACAAGCAATTTTGCGAGTAAAATACACATACAACGCAATCATCAGTCCTTTGCCTACCTAAACAGAAGAAATTCAATGTATTTCCCCCTTTGGGGCAAAGTTAATACAATAAATTATTGCACTGGAGAGTAATGCCCTTAAAAATTAGTGTGGCATAGAAAGCTCTTGTCCAAAATGATTCTAGGAAGACTAAAATTGTAAATACCATATGCTCCTTTTCATAGGCATTGCTTGTTTTCTCTAATTATCTGGATCTCTGCTGTGGTTGCTCACCATCTCTATCAGTTCACAAGCTTTTTTCATTTGCCGCTTGCATTATATCTGGGCGTAGAAAGGGTTTGGTTGCTTTGTGTCAGAAGTGAGGGCCCAAGGACTTTTCTTGTGAATGAAGGGCATGAGCTTTAACCTTCAAATTTTATGAAGGCTGTTTTGACGACTCAAAGACCTTTTTGCTTGTTTTTTTGTTTGTTTGTTTGTTTTTATTTTACTATTTGGATTATTTACAAATTACTTTCTAAAGATTGACAAATACGTGACTTCTTATAAACAAAGTGATATCAAACCATTGTTCTCTTGGCACCTTGCTACAAATCTGCAACTCTTTTTTTTTTTTTGAGTTGGAGTCTCACTCTGTCGCCCAGACTGGAGTGCGGTGGCCGCTCCCGGCCACCGCAGCCTCGACCTGCTGGGCTCCAGCGATCCTTCCGCCTCAGCCTTCCAAGTAGCTGGAACTACAGGCGTGCGCTACCATGCCCGGCTAATTTTTGATTGACTGTAGAGGTGAGGTCTCGCCAAGTTGCCCTGGTGGGTCTTGAACCCCCGGGCTCAGGCAATCCACTCACCTCAGCCTCCCAAAGGCGCAAGATTACAGGCTGAGCCACCGAGCCCGGCTTGTTTTAAATTTTAATTTTAAAAAAGCCACCAAGTACAGTGGCTCAAGCCTGTAATCCCAGCACTTTGGGAGGCTGAGGTAAGAGGATTGCCTGAGTCCAGGGGTTTGAGAACAGCCTGGACAACTTGGTGAGACCTCGTCTCTACAAAAAATCAAAAAACTAGCTGGGCATGGTAGCTCACACCTGTAGTTCCAGCTACTTGGAAGGCTAAAGCGAAAGGATAGCCTGAGCCCAGCAGGTCAAGACCGCGGTGGCCCTGAGCATGCCACTGCACTCCAGCCTGGGGTTCAGCAATAGAGTGAGACTCTGACTCAAAAATAAATAAATGAGCCAGGCTCGGTGGCTCAGCCTGTAATCCCAGCACTTTGGGAGGCTGAGGTGAGTGGATT
>CAUYQG010042069.1:0-11849 GCA_963574415.1 Tarsius wallacei
CTTCCAAGTAGCTGGAACTACAGGTGTGCACTACCATGCTCGGCTAATTTTTGATTTATTGTAGAGATGAGGTCTTGCCAAGTTGCCCAGGCGGGTCTTGAACCTGCAGGCTCAGGCAATCCACTCACCTCAGCCTCCCAAAGCGCGGGATTACAGGCTGAGCCACCGAGCCCGGCTAGGATGTTGGATTTTATCAAAAACTTTTTTCTGATTCTGGTGATATAATCATCCTGTTATTGTTTTTACATCTGTTGATGTATTTAATTACATTTATGGTCTTGTGAATGTTGAACCAGCCTTGCATCCTAGGGATGAAGTCTACTTGGTCATGGTGGATGATTTTTGAAATGTGTTTTTGGATCCAATTTACTAGAATCTTGTTGAGGATTTTTGCATCTATGTTCATAAGGGATATTGGCCTGTAATTCTCTTTTTTTTGTTGGATATTTACCTGGTTTGGGTTTCAGTGTGATGTTAACTTCGTAAAATGATTTGGGGAGAATTCCATCTTTCTCAATTGCCTGGAATACTTTCAAAAGGATTGGTATCAGCTCCTCCTTATACGTTTTGTAGAATTCTGCTGGAAGGCCATACAGTCCAGGGCTTTTTTTTTGTAGGTAGTTTTGTTATGACAGAGTCAATTTCCTGGGTTGTTATCAGTCTATTTAGTGTCTCAATGTCTTCTTGTCTCAACCTGGGGAGATTGTGTGATGTCAGAAAGTCCTCCATTTCATTTAGGTTATCAAATTTGTTTTCATGTAGATGTACATAGTAATCTCTGATAATCTTTTGTATTGTCAGGGTCAGTTGTGCTTTGACTGCTGATTGTGTTTATTTGGGTTTCTTTTGGTCATTCTGGCTAGGGGTCCATCAATCTTGTTAATTCTCTCAAACAACCGACTTTTTGTTTTATTGATGTTTTCTTTGATATTTTTGTCTTCTATGTCCCGTATTTGGGCTCTTATTTTGGTGATTTGGATTCTCCTGCTAAAGTTGGTGTTTTGGTGGTCTTCTCTTTCCAGCTCCCTTAGGTGATTTGTTAGGTTATCAACTTGTGATCTTTCTAATTTCTTGATGTCTGCTCATAGAGATACAAATTATCCTCTTAGAACTGATTTCATGGCATCCGAGAGGTCTTGGTAAGATGTTTCTTCATTTTCATTTGTTTCCAGGAATCTTTCAATTTCTGCTTTGATTTCAGTGTTGGCCCAGTAGTTGTTCAGCATCATGTTGTTTAGTGTCCATGTCTTTGTGGGCTTTGGGGAAGTTTTGTTGTTGTTGATATTTATTTTTATTCCACTATGGTCTGAGAAGGTACATGGCAATATTTCAACCTTATGGAATTTGTTTATGCTTGATTTATGACCAGAGGTATAATCGATCTTAGAGTACATTCCATGTGGTGATGAGTAGATTGTATATTCTGTGGTTGTTGGGTGGAATAATCTGTAAGTATAGTCCATTTGGTTGTGTGTCAAGTTTAGGTTCTGGATCTTCTTGTTGATATTTTGCCTCGAATATCTGTCCAGAGCTGTTAGTGGGGTATTCAAATCCCCTGCTATAATAGTGTTAGAGCCAATGTCTTTTTTGAGTTTACTTAGTAGTTGCATTATAAATGCTACTGCTCCTGTATTGCGTGCATATATGTTTAGGATGGATAGTTCTTGTTAATGGATTGAACCTTTTATCATTATGTAGTGTCTTTTTGTAGCTTTTAAAATTTTTGATAGCTTAAAGGTTGTTTGGTCTGATATTACAAGTGTGACTCCTGCCTTCTTTTGTGATCCATTTGCCTGAAAACTCATTTTCATTCCTTTAACTTTGAGTCTGTGTGCGTCCATTGTGGTGAGATGAGTTTCCTGGATGCAGCATATATTGGGTCATGGTCTCTTATCCAGTTTGCCATTCTGTGTTTTTTCAGTGGTGCATTTAGTCCATTCACATTCAGGCTGATTATTGAAATGTGATTGTTTATCCCTGTCATGAGATTCTTATAAGTTTTTTATTTGTTTGCTTGTTTTCTTTTGCCTTTGGGGTTGATGTATGTGTGTGTTTTCTAGTTTGTTGTTATGATGTATTCTCTGTTGATTCTGTGCTCTGCTGTTCTCTTGGGAAGTGTGTGGTCATTCTTTTTTTTCTTTCTTCTGTGCTTAATACCTTTTTAAGTGTCTCCTTTAGAGCTGGTCTGGAAGCTGTATAATCTCTTAGAGATTAGATGTCTGGGAAGGATTTTAATTCTCCATCACTGATGAAGCTGAGCTTGGCTGGGTAGGAAATTCTTGGTTGAAATTGTTTATTTTTGAGGACTTTGAATATTGGACTCCAGTCCCTTCTTGTTTGTAGTGTTTCTGCTGATAGGTCTGCTGCTATTCTGATGGGTTTTCTCCAGTAGGTAATCTGACCTTTCTCTCTTGCTGCCTTTAGGATTTTTTCTTTTGTGTCTACTTTGTATAGGCAAATTACTATGTGTCTAGGGGTTGGTCTTCTCTTTTGATGTCTTGTGGGGTTCTCTGTATCTCTTGTGTTTGGTTGGTCACATCTCTGGTGAGATAGGGAAAGTTTTCTTGGATTATCTCCTGGTTTACTTGCTGCAAATTGTTCTTCATTTCTCTTTCTTCTTCTGGGATTCCAATCAGGCATAGATTCAGCCTCTTGATATAATCACACATCTCTTGTAGGCTTTGTTCTTTCTTTCTGAGTCTTCTTTCTGTTTTTTTAAGAAATTGGGTTAATTCCATGTTCTGGTCTTCAAATTCTGAGATTCTTCCTTCACCTAGATTTATTCTACTTTCCATGTCTATTATCTTGTTTTTTATTTCCTGGATGAAATTTTTAATTGCCAAAATCTCTGTTACAAGTTGTTTCAGTGTTGCATCTTGTCTTTCTTAAATCTTATTCACTCTTTCCATCCATTCCCTAATCCCTGTTGTATTCTGGGACCAGTCGTTTGCAACTTCCATTTTTTGGGCTCCAAGGTCTGATTTTCAGGAGTTTTCTCTAAAGTAGCCAAAAAGAGTCACATCAGGACTGTAGTGGATGCCTAATTATTTCCCATTGAAGCTTACAGCATTGCCCTTGTTTGATAAGAAGACCATTGTGGTGGTGGAGAAGGACTCTGGTGAAGCCTTGCTGGGTGTTTTACTGTTAAAGCTTTCACTAACTTTCTCACAACACTCTCATAATAAGAAAGTGCTATCATTTTTTTGGCCCTCTAGAAAGTCAGCAAGCAAAATGCCTTGAACATAAACAAACAAACAAACAAAAAATGACTGCCATAACTTTGCTCTTGACTGGTTCACTTAGGCTTTTATTGGACCACTTCCATCTCTTGGTACCCATTGCTTTGACTGTGCTTTGTCTTCAGGATTATACTGGCAAAGTTATGCTTCACCGCCTTTTACACTTCTTCAAAGAAATGCTTCAGTATTTCAATCCTAGTCATTTAAAATTTCCATTGAAAGATCTGAGTTTGTCTGTAGCTGATCTGGATATAATAGTTTTGGCACCTATCAAATGGAAAGTGTACTCAAATTTATTTTTTTCATTCAGAATTGTGTAAGTTGAACCAACAGAGATGTCTAGGCTGTTGACTATTATTTCTGCTGTTAATCGTCAGTCTTCAATTAGGCCGTGAACAAGATTAATTTTTTCTGCACAAATTGATATGGATGACCTGGTGCTGTGAGATTAATTTTCAACATTGTCTCATGCCTTCTTAAACTACCCATTTGTAAACTGCTGATTTCTTTTTCTTTCTTTTTTTTTTTTTTTTGAGTTGGAGTCTCACTCTGTCACCCAGACTGGAGTGCAGTGGCTGCTTCCGGCCACTGCAGCCTCTACCTGCTGGGCTCTGGTGATCCTTCCACTCAGCCTTCCAAGTAGCTGGAACTACAGGCGTGCGCTACCACGCCTGGCTAATTTTTGATTTATTGTAGAGATGAGGTCTCGCCAAGTTGCCCAGGTGGGTCTCGAACCCGCGGGCTCAGGCAATCCACTCACCTCAGCCTCCCAAAGTGCTGGGATTACAGGCTGAGCCACCGAGCCCGGCTAACTGCTGATTTCTTTGGGGGCATTGTCCTCATAAACTTTTTGTAAAGCATCTGTAACTTCACCAATCTTCCATTCTAGCTTCACCATAAATTTGATATTTGTTCTTGCTTCAATTTTAACAGAATTCATGTTGCTCTTTTAGGAACTTTTTTCAAACCAATGTCTTATCCTTCTTAGGTCCTCAGACTAGATCTTGTTCAGACATGTTATAACAAGTTAGTATGAAAGGTTTTTTTTTTGGTGCAATAAAATTTTGAAATAAAAAAATGAGTTCATATTGATACTTCCAATGGACCCTCCATTTCCAACATTTATATATTTATTAAATTTTACTGTCATTTAATACACACATAATTGTTTTAATAATTATGTCTATTAGCAATAACAACTCTAAGATTTATTTGCAGTTATTGTTAGAGTATATCCCACAAAGAATGAACAGAGTATTGAGTTAAAAAAATTCATTTGAATTAATCTTTTTCTGTGTATTTATGCTATTAATTTGCTATAAAAGTAGATTCATTTATTTTTGTATGATTAAATTTTAGAATTTACCTTATAAATCCTTTTGATTTCTCTTTTTTGAACATGTAAAACATTGACCTAGTTTAAAAGCCGACACAATATAAAAATGTTTTCTCAGAGAAGTCTTACTCCCATCTATTCTCTCCACTCCATTTTTTAAAATCTTTTTTTTTTTGAGTCACAGCCTCATTCTGTCACCCAGGCTGGAGTGCAGTGGCAGGATCACTGTTTACCACACCCTTGACCTCCTGAGCTCAAGTCATCCTTTTGCCTCAGCCTCCTGAGTAGCTGGGACTACAGACATGCACCACCACACCTGGCTAATTTTTTTATTTTTTGTAGAGATGAGGTCTCATTATGTTGCCTAGGCTGGTCTTGAACACCTGGGCTCAAGTAGTCCTCCTGCGTTGGCCTCCCAAAGTGCTGGGATTGCAGGTGTGAACCATCATGCCTGGCCAATCAATCATTTATTGTTGATTGTGAATGACTATGGGTAAACTTCTTGGTCTTCCTGAGTTTTGATCTCCCAAATGAGGATTATCATAGTAACTATCTCATAGGGTGGCTGGAAGTTTTCAATGAGCTAAAGTTCTTAGCATGAGACTCCTAGCAAACATTTCACAGATTTCATCTGTTTTTTTTTTTTTTAACTGTCCATCCTAAATAAAACACTGATTCCACTTATTTAATAAAAGGGCTTTAAAGTTGGGCGTGGTGGCTCATGGCTGTAATCCCAACACTTTGGGAGATGGAGACAAGAGGATTGTGCGGGTCCATGGGTTCGAGACCAGCCTGGGCAACTTGGCAAGACCTCATCTCTACAATAAATAAAAAAATTAGCTGGGCATGGTGGTGCATGCCAGTGGTTCCAGCCACTTGGAAGGCTGAGGCAGAAGGATCACCTGAGCCCAGCAGGTTGAGGCTGCTGTGGCCATGAGTGTGCCACTGCACTCCAGCTTGGGTAACAGCGTGAAACTCCTACTCAGAAAAAAAAAAAAAAGACGTTAAGACTCCAATTCCCCATGGACAACTCAGAGAAACCTTATTTATCCTTTAAAATTCACCTTAAATCTCACATCCTCTCTGGATCCTTAGTCTTTGCTGTCTCTTCAGAGAGAAGCATTCATACCATTTTATGTGTTCCTACTGGCTATGGTAACATTAGTCAAGAAAAGATTTGAGGGTTCCAAGACTGGATCCACCAGACATGAACTGTACCTCAGTTCTCCCACCTGTACAGGAGGAATAACAGGAATGAGAGGTTGATGAGTTAATACCCATAAAGCACTTAGCACTTTGCTTAACACATAGAAATGTCTCAGTAAATTATCTATAGTTGTTGTCATGCTATCATTTTTAAATATAAATTTAAATTTATATAAAAATATATAAATAAATAAATAATTAATTATTTATTTATATATTTTTGAGTTGGAGTCTCACTCTTGTTGCCCAGGCTGGAGTGCAGTGGCACATTCACAGCCACTGCAGCCTCAACCTGCTGGGCTTAGGTGACCCTTCTGTCTCAGCCTTCCAAGTAGCTAGGACTATAGGCACATGCCTGGCTAATTTTAAAAAAAAATTTATTGTAGAGATGAGGTCTCACCAAGTTGCCCAGGCTGGTCTCAAACCCACGGGCTCAGGCAATCCTCTTGCCTTGACCTCCAAAGTGCTGGGACTATAGGCTGAGCCACTGCACCTGGCCCATTTTAATTTAATGAAACATTTTAAAGTTTTCCGTAAGTAAGAGATGTGAAAATCCGGGTGGTTGGAGTGATATTACTTCCCTTTCCTGTAGGGTGATCCCTTCTTCAAAACGTATGGTTGCCAAAGTTGAATTGTAAGCATTTATTTACATACCATACTATGAAGCTCTTGGGGACAAGGCCTATGTCCTGTCATGGTTGATCTCCCATCTAAGTTAGCTTAAGTGTATGCTGCTTAAGTGGGGAAGATCCTCAAGGCAACCTAAGTTGGAATTCACCACAATAGGTCAGAAAGCCATTTTTTATATCATGTTTCCATAAATGTTACATTTTTTTTTTTTGAGTTGGAGTCTCACTCTGTCGCCCAGGCTGGAGTGCAGTAGCACACTCATGGCCACCCCAGCGTCGACCTACTGGGCTCAGGTGATCCTTCCGCCTCAGCCTTACAAGAAGCTAGACATATACGTGGGCGCTACCAAGCCCGGCTAATTTTTGATTTTTTTTTTTTAAATTGTAGAGATGAGGGCTCACCAAGTTGCCTGGGCTGGTTTCGAACCCGTGGCCTCAGGCAATCCACTCACCTCGGCCTCCCAAAGTGCTGGGATTACAGACTGAGCAACCAAGCCCGGCCGATGTTGCATATCTTTCATCAGAAGTGTACTATCTATGCTCACTGAGAACCAGGTAACAAGATTAAGTTTATTCCCAACCTTGCCAAAGCATGCAGAAGTGCTGGTTATAACTTTATATGGCCACAGGATGGCAGCAGAGGAGAAGGAATGAATAGCTGTGCTGCTACATTATACACGAATGATGTTAAGAGAATTTGTTTTTAGGAATGAGAACAAATTATTAAATCCACACACTTTAAATAATGAGTAACTGAGAAAGCAAAATGTTATTTGACGAATATGACTTAACACACAATGTTCAGATTATGGCCAAATGGGGGAGAAAAAACCAGGTGGAGGAAGAGAAGAGGGAGGCAGTTGGCCACACACCTGTCCCAGGACACCGTGAGACGGGTGACTCAGGGGGATGTGGCTCCCTAGTGAAGAGCGCAGTCTTGTTTAAAATCTCAATCCCATCATTTATCCCCAGTGACTTATTCCTGTCTCCCCAAACTGTCGTAGTGAGAGTGACTGAATGTTTCGTGACTTACTATGTGCCAGGCCATTGTTCTAAGCACTATATTTTCTTAGACAATCTTCACAACAACTCCAGGGCTATATTATTATTCTCATTTTTTAGTTAAGCGATTTGCCCAAGGTCAACCAGCTAGTAAATAGTAAAGTCAGTTATCTCCATTTTTGTGTCCATGTGTATACATCGTTTAGCTCTCACTTTTTTTTTTTTGAGTTGGAGTCTCACTCCGTCGCCCAGACTGGAGTGCATTGGCTGCTCCCAGCTGCCGCAGCCTTCACCTGCTGGGCTCCGGCGATCTTTCCGCCTCAGCCTTCCAAGTAGCTGGAACTACAGGCGGGCGCTACCACGCCCGGCTAATTTTTTGATTTTTATTGTAGCGATGAGGTCTCGCCAAGTTGCCCAGGCTGGTCTCGAACCCGTGGGCTCAGGCAATTCACTCACCTTGGCCTCCCAAAGTGCAGGATTACAGCCTGAGCCCCCGAGCCCGGCCAGCTCTCACATCAGAACATGCAGGGTCTGATTTTCTGTTTCTGGTTTATTTCACCTAAGATAATGGCCTCCAGTTCTATTTATGCTGCTACAAAATACATGATTTCATTCTTTTTAGGGCCCAGTAGTATTCTATGGTGTGTGTGTGTGTGTGTGTGTGTGTGTGTGTATCATCTGTATCCAATCCTAAGTTAATGGACACTTAGGTTGATTCTATGACTTTGCTGTTATGAATAGTTCTGTGATAAACCTATGAGTGCCAATGTTGCCAATGTCTTCTTAAAAATTTCAGGACGGGCATGTACCTTGCTTCTGGTTTTGATTATGATCCATATTGTTGGTGAAGGCAAAGACTTTGTCTGTGTCATTGTGCCTAGTATGGGGGCTGGTACTCAGTGAGTAATAGTAAATCAGAGAGAGGGATAGAGATAGAGATAGAGAGGAAGAGGGAGAGGAAGTGGGAGAGGGAGAGAGGGAGAGAGGGAGAGAGAGAGAGAGAGAAAGAGGAGAAGAGAACAAAAAGTAGGAACCAAGTGACAAAAAGAGAAAGAAAAAAGGATACACATGATGTAAGGGTAAAGAGAGTGGAAAGAAAAAAAGGACAGAAAAGACATGGAGAGGACAAGTTGGCATGAGCATCGATAGTTCAGAGTGAGCTAAACTACTCTCTTTGTCAGCTTCTTGGACTACTGATTTATTTTTAGGGTTTTAAAGCAGCTATTTCTGCATCAAGAAAGTCTTGGCCAGGTATGGTGGCTTATGTCTATAATCCCAGCAGTTTGGGATGCCAAGGCGGCAAGATTGCTTGAGGCTAGGAGTTCAAGACTAGCCTGGGCAACGTAGCAAGACCTCGTCTCTACAAAAAATGAAAAATATGAGCCAGGTGTGGTGGCATGCAACTGTAGTCCCAACTACTTGGGAGGCTGAGGCAGAAGGATCACCTGAGTCCAGGAAATCGAGGCTGCAGTGAGCCATGATCATGCCACTGCACTCTAGACTAGGAGACAGATTTAGACTTGACTCAAGAAAAAAAAAAAAGAGTCTTTATGGTTTTGTTTTGCATCTTTAATGGCTGCATTTTCCCTGTGGAAGACCTTGCATAAAAGAAGACTTAGATTATAGAAATTGTCTTCATACTCTTAGAAGGATTAATCAATTCACCCTTTGTGGTCTGAGCTCATTTTGCTACTAATATCTCACCAATGCCTTTGGTATGAAGACTGCCTTACTTTACAATGCACAAAAATTACATGAGAAATGCAATTGTAGAGGCAGACTCCAAAATTATTTTCTTGAAATGCAGCTATTTATTTTTTCTGGATGAGGCAACTCATAGCATGCACATTATTTTAAATAAACTGAAGGGTTGAAAATATCAATGCGGGGAGGGTGAGATGGATTGAATCCAAAGTGGCCAGAAGTCATTTGAGGACAATCTCAGGGAATGCGGTGGGTGAGAAGAGGCAGGTTTCCTTGTGTGACTCAAAGGCCTTCTGAAGGGGGGCAGCAAACATCCCTGAGCTAAAGCAGCCTCACTGGAATAAATCTAAGCTCTTCCAAGGGGACTGCTTGGAAGGGAATCAGTCATTGGTATACACTTGTTTTGCTTAAGGTGTTAAAAATCGATCTCTGGATGAATTAGCAAATAATCAGTGTCAGAACTGGAACTGGAAGGATGCCATTATACATACTCAACATGACCTTCTCATTTGCTTTCCCTTGGGAGTCATGTACTGGTTGAATCAGTTCATTAGATTCTATTTTCATTAAAAATTTTTTTTTTGAGTTGGAGTCTCACTCTGTCACTCAGGCTGGAGTGCAGTGGCACACTCAGGACCACTCCAGCGTCAACCTGCTGAACTCCGGCGATCCTTCCGCCTCAGCCTTCCAAGTAGCCGGAACTATAGGCACACGCTACCACACCCACCTAATTTTTGATTTAAAAAAAAAAATTGTAGAGATGAGGTCTCGCCAAGTTGCCCAGGCTGGTCTTGAACCTGCAGGCTCAGGCAATCCACTCACCTCAGCCTCCCAAAGTGCTGGGATTACAGGCTGAGCCACTGAACCTGGCCTATTTTCATTTTTATCAGCTTTATAATTCCAGGATTTCCTGTTACTTAGATGGATATCCTGCTTTGGCCCACTCTTAGCTATACCATTTGCCCCTTGTATGAACAGTTCTTTCTCTAACCAAGTCTGATCTGTGCTAGGCCCCAAACTGTTCACACACTGCAATGGTTTTATTTTATTTTATTTTAAAGATGTAGGGTACAATTTGCAATGCTTTTGAAACTTCACTTGTGCTGTTTCCTCTGCCCAGAATATTCTTCTACATTTTCTGATTGGAAATAGTCTCCTAGTTCTTAGAGGGTAAACCAAGTATCACCTTATATCTATTCCAAAACACAAGACCCAGCTTAGTAAAAAGACATGTGTGTATAACTATTATGGTATCATTACTGTTCATTTACACATATGCCTCATCCAACAATGTGCCAGTGATATTGTCTTGTTCAACTTTGTTTGTTTGTTTTGAGACAAGCTTTCACTCTGTCACCCAGGCTAGAAGGCAGTAGCATGATCATGACTCACCATAGCTTTGACCTCCTGGGCTCAATCAATCCTTCTGCCTCCGCCTCCCAAGTAGCTGGGACTATAGGCACATACAACCATGCCTCAAACTAGAAGGCGATCATAAGACAGACAAGACAGCAGCACATCACAACAAGTATGTTCTCTGTGCTAGGCTCAAGGGACACAGAGACAGCTCAGAAAAGGTCCCTGAGTGTCAGTGGATGACTCTATGCCATAGGCAGGGCTGATGGCACAGGTGTTTCCAGGTGCAGGTTAGTGTGCATCTGGCCAGTATGTTTTTGAAGCTTTAGAGAAGAAAGAGGGAGGAAGTAGATTGTGGGGCAGGGACAAACTGTCAATAGAGTAGCAAGGATCTGGCATCACAGTGAGAACAGATAACCTGGGCATGGAGTGTGAGGAAGGTATACCGGGGAAGGACAGTCCGCATTGCATGTCAGCGCACTGGTGAGCTGAACAAGGAAGCCTGAAAGTCACCACTGAGTCTGGGGAATCTTGGGACAGAGTCCCTTGAAATACACACATAAAAGATCCTGCTTCATAAACCTGTTTGGTAAAAGCTGGTGCATACCACAAGGACCTTGCAGACCTCAAAACGTGTCCTCACCTGAGATGGTGTACCTGCCCTGGTCTGAGACTTCTTCCTGCAACTTCTTCCACTGTGGTGCCAAAACCTGGAGCCTGGATTCCATGGGGCCCTGTAAAATGCACCCAGGTAGCATACGTACTTGTTCTGGCTCTGATACTCACTAGGTCACCAACTTTGAGGCTTAGTTTCCTCATTTATAAAGTGGCAATAATAATACCCATGTTCTTTGTGGGTAAAAACAAATGAAATGGACTGGGCTCGGTGACTCAGCCTGTAACCCCAACACTTTGGGAGGCTGAGGTGAGTGGATTGCCTGCATCCGTGGGTTCGAAACCTGCCTGGGCAACTTGGCGAGACCTCGTCTCTACAGTCAATCAAAAATTAGCTGGGCATGGTAGCGCACACCTGTAGTTCCGGCTACTTGAAAGGCTGAGGCAGGAGGATCGCTGGAGCCCAGCAGATTGATGCTGGAGTGGCTGTGAGTGTGCCACTGCACTCCAGCCTGGGTGACGGAGTGAGACTCCAACTCAAAAAAAAAAAAAAGAAAAAGAAAACAGTCTGGGTGTGGTAGCATGCACATGTAGTTCTGGCTCCGTGGAAGGCTGAGGCAGAAGGATCGCTGGAGCCCAGCAGATTGATGCTGGGTTGGCTGTGATTGTGCCACTGCACTCCAGCCTGGGTGACGGAGTGAGACTCCAAATCAAAAAAAAAAAAAAAAAGATAATTAAATAGTGTTTTATATCTAAATTTAA
>CAUYQG010042070.1:0-11705 GCA_963574415.1 Tarsius wallacei
GGCCAACAGACACATGAAGAAATGTTCAACCTCACTAATCATCAAGGAGATGTGAATTAAAACCACACTGATATACCACCTAACTCCAGTCAGAATAGCAATTATCAATAACTCAAAAAATAACAGATGCTGGAGAGAATGTGGTAAAAAGGGAACACTACTACACTGTTGGTGGGAGTGTAAACTAGTGCAACCTCTGTGGAAAGCAGGGTGGCAATTCCTAAAAGATCTAAACATCGACCTCCCAAATGACCCTGAAATCCCCCTACTGAGAATATACCCTGAAGAACTCAAATCACTCTATAAAAAAGATACCTGCACACGTATGTTTATCGCAGCATTGTTTACATTAGCAAGAACCTGGAACCAACCATGCTGTCCATCAAAAGAGGACTGGATTTAAAAATATGGTACATATGCTACGCAGTCATAAAAAAGAACAAAATCATGAATTTTGCAGCAACCTGGATGGAACTGAGTCTATAATACTGAGTGATCTCTCACAGAAACAAAGATCTGAGTATCACATGTTCTCACTCATATAGTGGATCTTGAACATCTATCATAATACTATAAGAAAAGGATTGACAGTGGTGGGAAACTATGGAGGCGGTGGGGATGGAAGGGGAGGTGGGATTAACGGTAGTCAATATCTGTCTGGGGACGAGGAGACACCACCCCTTATCAACAAGGGTGCCTGAATGATGCATATTTGTGTACCTAACCCTTAACTGTACTCCACAATTTTAAAATAAAAATATTTTTTAAAAATGGCAAGAGAGTTAGAGACTTATGTAAGAAAGTGATGGTTATCATGGGCCAGGGAAATTGAGCTGGGTAAGGTAGAAATTGAGTACAAGATCAGTGAAAATATGGTAGAGAGAATAGATTATAACTCCATATGTAGTTTAATAATTGTAGGCAAAATATCAGAGATATTTCTTCACAAATATTTGGCTTTGATCCTGCAAGTACCAGGCTGTAGCAAGTATGAATACTTTTGGAAATTGTTATTTTCCAGTTCAAGTACATCTAGTCTCATTTTGGTCTCAATTTTAAAATTCTTTCTTTCTCTTTTTATCACTATCAAACATACAAATGAACAATATTGGTAGCAGAATGTTTGCAAATAGGTAGTGTTGATATTACTAACTAGATTTCCTCCTGGAACTTATGTTTTTTTGGTTTTGTTTTGTTTTGTTTTTTTCCTGGATTCAAGAACAGAAACCTACTCAAATACATTTTTTAAATGGGAATGGTAATAATAACAAAGCTTAAAGAAAGTGAATGTAGTAAAGTCAGGCATCATTCAGTGTCTAGAAATATGAAAACTAAAGTCATTCTCTATCTTTAAGATGGAAGGTTAGAAAAGAACTAAAGTTATATTCTCCACCTTTAAGGACAAGGCTAACTCATTGATCTCATCTATGTTCTTCAAAGATTCTGTTTGGGCTGGGCTCTACAGCACACAGTTACAATTCCATGTCTGCTCCTTCTAGGACTCCATGTTTTTATAGCTATGGGACTCATGACTATTTGATTAACTTGAGTGTGTGACTATATAAATGTGAGAAGAATTTGATTGGCTAAGCTTAGTCCTTGTATTGGGTCTAGTATGCCCTACTGGCCCAATCAGTTAGGTCCAGGACAGGGCAGTGAAAATTATGTGTTGATCCCTTCCACAGTTCAATTGAAGTACATTGGTTGGGCAAATCACCTTCAATAATCTGGTCATTCAACTCACACCAATTAACATCTAAAACAGAATTAATTAGCCCTCCAACTCAGCTTTCTATTGTTTTGTTACATGTACATCGCTTTTCCAGTTACCAAGGTAAAACCGTCCAAGTTGTCTTTAAGTGCTTTCTTATTTTTGCCTCTTATCTATTTAATTGCTTGTTTATTCACAGTGGATTCTTTTTATTCTCTTCCAGTTATCACCAATTTATTTTTCAACTAGGTTAAGTTATATTACCCAGTTACTGAGCTAAACATTAATATACAGAGGTGTTTTGTAGATATTTTGTGATGTTATTAATATTTATGCTCAGTTGACATTAGGTAAATTCAATCATCCAATTAGTTTAAAGGATAATCTTTAAGAGTAAAATTGAGAAGCATCAGCTCCCACCCTAGAGTTTCCAGCCTGCCAAATACCTTCTTCTTTCTCTTTCTCTTTATTTTATTTTATTTTTTGAATTGGAGTCTCACTCTTTCGCTCAGACTGGAATGTAGTGGCACGCTAACGGTCATTGTAGCCTCGACCTCCTGGGCTCAGGTGATCCTTCTGCCTCAGTCTTCAAAGTAGCTGGGACCATAGGCACATGCCACCATGCCCGACTAATTTTTAAATGTATTGTAGCGAAGAGGTCTCACCAAGTTGCCCAGGCTGGTCCCGAACCTGTGGACTCAGGCAACCTCTCGCCTCCGCCTCCCAAAGTACTGGGATTACAGGAGTGAGCCATCTCACCAGGCTTCTCGCTCTCTTATAAAAGGTTTAGGTTGCTTCAAGATCAAAACCGAAGAGTACAGCAGTGGTTACTAGTATATCATCTCTAACCAGCCCTAACTTCATCCAAAAGAACAAGGTAGAACCAGTTGCAGCTTATCCATCACGGATTCAGTTTTCAGACAAGACAAGTACCTCAACTATCATAACTTGTATGGTCCCTGAGGATCCTTGAGCTATGAGTACCCTTTAAAAAAATTAAATCTTCAAAGCTATTTAAACTTTACTTCTTTTACCATAGAGCCAGAGGCTATTTTACAAAAAAGCAGAAAAAGAAAGGAGGATTTTAAAGGAGCTTTTTCAAAGGGTTTGAGCATTTACTTTGACAGACTGTTTATATTATTACATCGGACTAAATTTCTTAGACTGTTTAAAATCTGATTCACATACAGCTTCATTTTTTTTCTTCATTTCAGCTCTCATCACACCCTACTTGGTTTGGATTGTTTCTACCTGTGTATCTCTCCCACAAGACATGAGACTATGAATCACAACCATATCATACTCAGTTTTACATTGACTAAAACACCACTAAAATTTTCGATAGAGAGATATTGTTTAATTTGAAGTCTCAACATCAGCGAATCCACATAATATCTTATCTAATTTATGTTATAACCACTGATATCAGGAGGGGAATTGTTTGTCCTCTTTCCTTGTGTTAAGAGCCTAGAATAGTCAGTTAAAAGCGAGTTGAGACAAGATGACTCCAAGAGGGAAGGAACTAGGTTTTATCATGGTCTGCTGTTGTTGCATAAGACTGAGCTCTCTATAAAATCCTCCAAATTTTAATTCTATCCTTAAAGGTCTAGCTAAATATTGTGAAGTGTAAATGGACCACGGAGGTATTATCTGTATGGTTCATTTAGTAGTTTTATAATATCTAACAGCCTTTGAGCCTGCATTCTGTTCCAATTTAATGCATTATTATTAACTGATTTTTCATTGGACTGAGCATTTTCTTCTCAACTAAATTATGAGTTTTTGAGGACATAATGGTGGCATCTCTTCATATCTCCCAAAGGCCTTCCTAAGCATACATTTAAAAGTATTTGTTGGTTAATAAATAGCTAAATTTTTGTCCTGGGGGCAGGATCTTATCAATGCAATTGGCTTGAAACAGTGCCCCAGAAAAAGCAGATCTAGATTTTGTCTTGAAATTTTATGATAAGCAACAACCAGGAATTGCCTCTTGCAATTTAGCATGTTATAAGAGGAAAAAGATAAGGGAAAATAAACAGAGGAATGAGAGAACACAGCACAAATACAGTTTTGATATGTGAAAACATATGAATATTGTAATTTCAGTATTTCTGAAGAACATGGTTTTGTGATTAATCCACATACTTAGAATTTCAATGAAGGAATACCAGCACAATACCCTATTACAGATTTAAAAAAAAAATCAATGTTAATGGCATATTATATCTTTGGAAGTTCAGTCAAACCCATCATCTCCTGACTGGAAAAGAAAAATAGGCAGAAGCAGAGTTGATTAGAAGAAACAGTTCATTGCTAACACGATTCATGATTCTAGTCATGCAGGGAAGACAGTGGAGACACACAGGGAAGTGGAGAGATTGAGTAAGATAAAAGAGAATAAAAGTTTAGAACCTTTGCCTTGCATGTCACTGGTTCACAATGCCACTGTACAAATCTGAAGATCATGAACTCTGCTTTGAATTCAACTTGAGTTTTAAACTTGACATCATATTAATAACTTGTAAATGGCTCAGGAAACTATTTCATGACATGATTTTTATAGGCAACTCCTGGATTAGTTCACTAATTGTTGAGGTGGCAAGGTGAAATTACTAATTGAATATGACATTTCTATAAAATTCTGTTTAACATATCGCAGTGCCTACTGCCAGATAAATTGGGTGTGCATTTCCTGCTTTCCAAAAAGATAAATGTAAAGGTAATTACAAAAATAACTTTGTCAATGAATTCAAAATGCTTGGGGCACGATTATTTATCTGGCAAAGTAAAATAGATAAGGCAATGGAACTTATTCAAGTGTTCTTCATAAACTTAAACATGAATCAGTACTTATTTTAAATGTATTCTAGTGAAATAAAATGCTTTCTGTGAGTAAATATGCGGAGAAATTTGCTTAATCTGAGGAAGAGAAAAATGGCTGCCTTTACAAAGGCATCTTCTTTATTACTTGCTAGCTTGCCTGAAATTATATTATCAAAGCTCTTCATTAGAATTAGGAATATTGGTTGCATAAGGCAGCTCTGAAAATACATTGTGCTATCTTAAAGTGTGCATTCTATGCTCTTTCATAGGCATGTAATTTTGGATTTGAAAGAAAGAAAACTAGCTTCCAATCAACCCCTTATTATGTCAGCCCATGCTTAGCATTCAGAAGCATAAAAGAGTATTTTGAAGAGCAGAGCTGTGTCTTTCTCAGCCTCAACATCTTGACCCTGATGTGCCAGCCCATCTATGTAAATGGTGAGTAAGAAGCAGTTATTGAGTGAGAAATTTTATTTAGCCTCACCACGTAAATGGAAGATACTTTATAAACTTTTTGAGCATTCCTTATTTGGTAGAAATTGTATACACTGTTCAAGGTTATGCAACTCAAGCAGTTAAGACAAGGGGACCACAAAGCCCACACGTACCATCATGATGTCGCTATATGAGAAAGGTTGAAAAGTCCTACTTCCTTCACTTTCGCGATGTAGAAATTAATGATGATGAGTGTTAAGTGACCCATGAATGTCCCAAGCTACACAGTGATGTGCAAAAGCAGCTTGCTCAGTTAAAATCTCTTCTTACTTTGACAGCCACCTCAAGTGCACCTTCTTCACATTATGGGTTCATATATTACTATTTCTGGAATAAACCTTTTTTTCTAAAAGTGGCATGACTCCCGTGCCCCACCCTCCCTGTTCACTGGATCTCACCCCAGTCACCTTGTGTTTGTTTGTTTGTTTGTTTGTTTCCCGGGAAGAAAAATGTCCTCAAGTGGAAACGTTTTGCCCACATGGTAGAGGTGAAACAAAAAAATAGCAGAAGCACTAAAAGGCATCAAAATTGATGAGTTCAAAAATCATTTTGAGCAATGGAAAAGTGTCTCAATAGGTCTATTGGGTCAAATGGAGAGGACTTTGACAATTGACTGAAATTTACAACATGTAAGAATAAATACACAATTTTTAAATAAATAACTTTTGTTTTGGGGGATGTCTCCCCATGTATAGTGATAAACCAGCACAATTTGTAATATAAGCCGAAAGCATAGGCCCAGTCCACTGAACTGTTTGCAAGTATAGATTCTAAATCTCTCCCCAGCATCTGTTCAGCCCTACTCAAGGAATAAAGAGCTAGCCTGTTACTGGTTCCTTCCTATCCTCCCCCAGTCACTTTTTCCCCCGTCCATTTGAGTTGCTATACTAAGTCCTCTGCTACATGTCTAGGAATTGAGAAAAAAATCATAAATTAAATATAAAGCAATACTGATTCAAATTTAAAAGGATGCAAGTTAACATTTATTGAGTGCTAAGTATTTGGCAAATTACTTAACTCCTCATTACCAATATTGCATTTTGTCCAGATACATTTATGATATAGATAAAACCATCATCTTCCACTTTCGTGAATAATAGGCATAGAGAGATGAATGCATTAATAAAAACAATGAAGACTTATTTGAAATATATTGTTCCCTTGAATGTCACAGTCTAGGAAGTGAAAACTGATTTGTAATGTTATAGAAAAAAGTCATAAAACCCTTTGAAATACGCTAATAATAATAATGTTATGAGTTTTACAGTTAGAATAGATGGATCAGATGTTTTCACTAGACTCTTTTATTTATGAGAAACTTAGTTTTGAGAAGATCACGGACTGACCGTAAGGTTAGTACCCAAACTAATTTCCTACTCCGAGTTTAGCACATCATGTATTATATTACATTGTTTTGTAATCAAGTTATTCTAATTAGTATTTTAAAACTGTGGATAGAGTTATTTGCTCCCCAGTGGAGAACCTCTGGAACTGTGAGGAAATAATTTCTGTTGTTTAAGCCACTCAATCTGCGTGTTCTGGCAGCCCTAGAGAACTAATACCAGGTAAAATTGGCAAAGGTAATCGCTGTGTAATACTCTTTTGTGGGCATTTAATGAGGGAATTCCTAAAGCACTGATGGACAAAGGGCCATGGGATTCCCTCTTTTAGTCTGTAAATTGTGGAATGTGAAAGATCATTTGGAAAAGAAACCAATCCTAGCTTTTCCTCAGCTCTTCAGCCGAATGTTTTTGTTTTCATGAGAAATATAATTATCTTCTTTATTGCCAAGTGAATGCTGATAGGGATCATCTAGAAAAGGGGATCAAGTACTCCTCTGCAAAGATGAGCATGCAGCATGTGGGTCAGGAGAACGACAAGAAAAAGGCAGTCCTAATTTATATGGACCAACTTGGAGTTCCAGCGATCACTGAGTTTCAAGATAAGAAAACAAAGCCCAAGTGCAAAATGCAGCCCTTCTCTTTGGTTAATATAGGAGACTATGTATGACTGCTGCATATTAATTTCAGGAAAAGGGGTCTTGAGACACACAATGGAAGATATTTTGGAGATTAAATTGTTTCTTGCATTTTTGTGGGGGAGGGATTCAATTTAAGTATTTGCTCTGAAAGGATTTCTAACAGACATGGAAGAGTTCATGCATGATTTTCCAGGATGGTTTGCACATTCTTTCTTAGTTGACATTGCTATAATATCAGTCTGTTTTCTGACCAATATAAATGTCAGACCTTTGAAATTATTTTAAACATGTATTGTTTGTTTTCCAGCAACAATCTACCATGCAGTAAAGAATGATTGACAATATAAAATTGTCTCATGTTCAATTTCTTCTTTGCTCTGTAAAACGAGAGTTGAAAACAACAGCAAATGTTTATCAAAGGCTTATAAAGTACCAAGAGAATCACCTTACTTTCTTTCTCTTACTAATCTTCATAGAAATCTAGTAAAGTAGTAGGTAGTTAATAGATGCTTGTAAAATTTTAAAAAATGAAATGTACAGATTAAACAAATATATGTTAAAGAGTTAAATAACTTTTTTTCAAGTCCACAAAGTTAGTAAGTGGCAGAGCAAAGATTTGAACCCAGTTCTCTATGACTCCAGATTATAAATTGTTAATGACTAGGGTTGCTATGAAATATGACACTTAATAGAATGGAATTAAAAATTAACACCTATAAAGAAAAAAAATTTACCATGTTGAGCAAAATCATTTGGTCTAAGAAATCAGTACAAGCAGAATACCATATAATTAACTATAGTTTTCCTTCATCAATATCAAAGCTTAATTATAAACATAATTTTGGACCTATGTCACATGGTGACATTTTAGGTTCAATGGAGATGAAAAATTATGCATTATAAATACATTATAAATTATCAGGGGTTTGAGGCTGCAGAGAGCCAGGGTTGCACCATTGCACTCCAGAGCAAGTAACAGAGGAAAACCCTGTATAAATAAATAAATAAATACTCCCAGTTAACATGTCTAGCCTAGGTGCAAAGAGCTGGCAGTCGGCCATTTCATTCAGAAGAGGAAACTGCTAGGGAAGAAGAAATAGAGGTTAATGCAGAAAATCTATAGTATCTACTAATGTCAGGCTACTTTGATCCTCATTCAAACATAAATGGACAACCAAACTTACTAGATGTTTAGGTTACTTCAGCGGCACAAACATATATTCAAACATGCAACAATTTATACTTGAATACATAAAGTTAATTTAGAAAGTAGATAGAAGTTTAAAAAGTATTTATAGTGTCCGTGGAGCGCTTGAGAAGATATATTACATCCATTCAAACAATCAGTAACATTCATTGAGTATCCATTATGTACAACATTCCCTATGCTGAGAATCACATAGATTTTATATTTTCAACAACTATCCTTGTCTCCAGTTAACAATGAGACAACTGAGACATAAAGACATTAAATGATTTGTCCAAGTGTGTGCTTAATTAGATATAGAGTCTATAAAGAAAAAAGAATAATTAGAATATTTCAACAGAACCTACTAGTAAAAAATATTAAAAAGTAAACTAAGATAAATAACAGGAGTCAGAACTCTATGGCCAATGTTTTATTTTTGTATAGCTCTTAAACTAAAATATTTCTGGAAACATTTTAAAAGGATTGTTAGGAAAAAAAGGAAATGAGGAAGAGGAGGAAGAAAGAAATAGTGAGAGTGAGAAGAGGCAGAAACTTTATGTAATACCCTCTGAAGCCTGAAATATTCACTACCTGGTTCTTAACAGAAGCAGCTTTCCGACATCTGATTCAAAATATCAATATGGAGTGGGAGCACCATCCAGAAAATAGAAATTACAATAATAAAAAAAGCAGAGGATAAAATATTCAATGCATTTATCAGATAAATTTCTAGAACTTGAAAGGATTCACTGAGGAGCCAGCAAGGAGAATAAACACACATACAGACACACATACCTATGTGCACATGCCTGCACACCTCTTACATTTAAATGCATTATGACAAACTCTCTGAATAGGAAAGATAGAAGAACATGCCAAATATTTCTACAGAGAAAAAAGAGAAAGAGAGTTCATATTTAAAAAAAAGAATGTAATGTTGGCATCAGGATTTTCATTTACATCACTCGATGCTGAAAGTTCTGAGCTCAGCACTTCATCACCGCTACACAGAAGGAAGGAAAATTCTCAGGCTCACTAAGAAGAGTACTGATAGTGGAATACTTACTCTGAGTCTTAGGTACCTAAATGCCCACTGAATGTGTTGACCCCATGTTGTAACTGCCTGCTTAAAGCAAAGGGACTGAGCGATGATTTTCCACTGTGTTTTTTTCCCTTTCAATTTTTAAGGTATATTTTTGAAACAAATACTTCCAAGCCATCTTCTAATTTTAGTTCCTTGTCTATGATTTTTCTTATCAAAGAGATGTGAACAGAAGGATGAGTGAAATTAAGTGAAATTTAGAAACTTGTTTTTAAAGTTAGTCTTGTTCATCAGTGAGAATTCCTGGGACAAATGTATTTATCTGGATGTTCTGAAATTGTTCATTAATTTCTGAAAAGAACCACTCTACCATGTCTCTTTCACCACATACAAAACAAAATAGTTTTAGGACTACAATAAATTTGCTATCTGCATATTAATTCAGCTATTTTTCTTTTTAACTTTTAATACTTTGTGTTCTTTCAGCCAAAGTGCAATATTTAACACATAAAATTGCTTTATTTAAAAATAAAACCAGGTTAATTTGATGTACTTTAAAATTACTTACTTTTTAGGTATTAGAATTAAAAAGTTAATTTAATTAATAGCGTTACTTCTCATAATGCTCCAGTTTTCAGGTTTAGAAAGGAGAGATAGCATACCTAAGTTCATGCAGCTATAAATGGCAGCTGGGATCCAAACTGTCTTGAGTGATATATAGCATAAATAGCAATTCAACATTGAAATATCACCCTGAGGTGTATAAATAATACTTCCTCTTTTATTTTAGGAAGAAATAATGGACAGACATATGTTATTAAAGAATATGGTCACTTTGGAATGTTTTTAAATGCCAGGCACTGTTTCAGTATTATGTTGGTATTTCTTTTTTCTGTGAAATAAAATACTCTTTGGTAAACTTACAGAAGAAAGTAGACTGCATGTATTCTACAATTACAACACCCTGGATTAAGGTTTGCAATAAGTAAATTCTTGCAGTGTCTGACAATGACATTTGGTCTGTGGGCATGATGCTTTGTGGACATAGGCCTATTGTTTCTCTGGACTTTAAGAAAGCATGACTGCTTACATACCTACTATATTGTGGAGTAACTGCCAAATTTTTTTAAAAAGGTGATTGAAAACTGTTGGAGAGCCAAAGCAGTATAGTATGTCTATAGCAAATTTAATGAAAGTCATTCAATACCTCCCTGCACCACATGAAAGTTCAATTGTAACTTGAATGCACATTTTGATTATTAAAAATATATTCACAGCTTTTACCAGTATCAATCCTCCCAAATCATTTATTAACATAATTAGTATGCAGCTTTTAAAACTGTTCATTTGCCTTGAGTTTCATCACAGGACTAAAGACCAAACCAATCATTAACTGCTGATATTGCCTAATCTTTAAGGACTTAGATGCATGGTATAAATGATGCTTGAAATTACCACTATTAATTAGGAAAGAGAAAACTTGTGCTCTTACTCTTTGGTTGAAAATTAATATTATTCTTTCTGGAGTTTAGTTGACAATAATGTCATTTCAGATTCTTTTTATTGATAAGTTAATTTTATGTGTGTAAAAACAAAACTCGTTTTTATGTTCTCAAAATTGCTAGAAGCTTCATATCTGGAAATAAGGCATGGTTTGCTACCAATAAATCTTCATACAGGGAAAAGACAAAACAAAATAAAAAGTCTTTTATCACTGCATGCATATTTTAATAAAATAAGCGCGTTAGGATTTTGCATAATCTGGTTTTTATTCTCCACGAGATAATGACTTTCATAATTTACTTACATTTATGGTAGGAAGTGTGCTTCCTGCAATTTTGAGGAAATTTGCCCTACACAATTTTCAGGCATGATTACTTACTTTATTAACTTTTCTGATAATATATTACTTAAATTTGGTGTTTAAGAGATCCAAATCTTTTAAATCATATTATTAAAGATTTATCACTTATTAAAACTGTGCTAGTGGGATATTTTAGCATATTTCCTAATTTTTGCCTGGCTTTATCTCCTTAAACTTTTTCTTCCTCTATTTTCATATGATGGAATAATTATATAAAAATGTTTTAATAATTGTTCTGAGTCGTATATTGACACCTTTTAAATTAAAATAGCCTACTCAAGAACAGAATATAGATACATCTATTCATCAATTTATCTACATTCTTTATGTATTCAAATACTTGTTGGCTGACTGAATGAACAAATCAATTCCTGGCTGAAATGATTTATTATATTCAGGTTTAAAACGACTATACTTCACCCTTACAAATTTTTATAACAGATTCATTCATTATAAAAAAATTTTTTTTTTTTCAGTATTTTTTATTATCATATTGTGGGGTACAGTTAAGGATTAGATGTACAAATATGCTTCGTTCAGACACCCTTGGTGATAAAAGGTGTCTCCCCGTCCCCAGGCAGATATTGAGTATCATTAATC